>JAECUM010095856.1:0-12412 GCA_016617855.1 Megalonaias nervosa | reverse complement strand
AAATGCTATATAATTCCATGGATATTTATTTCGATATTCTGGATCTTTAATGAATTTTTCTTCACTCGTTTTAAACTCATTTTTAGTTGGTTCTGAAACTCCATTATAAACAGGTGCGACTTCAGGCCATCCTAACACGGATCTAATCGAACTTTGATAAATATCTACGAGGTAATCAGGGGAATTTATTTCAATCGCCGCTGATAGTGTTGGTTCATGAACAGTAATCGCTATTTTAGATTCTTTCCTGTGATAGATTTAATTCTGCGTTGGAATTCATCATTAATCTGTTCTATTTGATAACTGCCCGTTGAAATTCCAACAACTTGCCAGTCAGGTGTTCCATCTGGTTTATTTTTATTCGCAAATACTAGTGAATTATTTGATTGTTGTCCACCAAACGGTTTTGATCTGATATTAGGCCAACTATGATAAACTCGTAATTGCGCTAATGCTATTTCCTTTGCTGGAATTGCAGTCGGAAAATTAACGCTAAATTCAGGATTAGTTGAACTTAATGATATCATAGTAGTTTTTGACGGCGTTGTATTAGCAACGATCTGCTGAAGTAATTGCGACTCTGACATTATTATTATCGTTATTATTTAATTCTCCATCTTTCCGTTATTGTCACTAGCGATTATGAATGCTTCATCGTAGGTTTTCATTATCGTTATGAACTCCTCATCGGATATTTTACCATCACTGAGATACGCTGAAATATACGAGCATAATTTAGTGTATGCGGCTGTTGATGTGTGCAATTTCATCACGTACTCGTTTAGTTTATCATTCGTACACGTAGATATTTTTTTAGAGATAATACTGAAAATACCTGCACATGTTGTTGTCGTTGAAACTATAATCGTTACAACTGCAGGCGCTGTCATCGTTATTGTTGATAATAATAATCCAGTTCCAGCAATAATAGCAGAAACCGAGTATACCATTATATCAATAACGACCATACGACGACGATATTTTTTTACCTTTATCGTGTAATCGTCGATGATATTTTTTAGTTTAGTTTGAAACTCTCATACTTGAGCGTATCTGTGACGTTGAACGTCGATAAATGACTCTTGATTCATTATACTTATCTAGGTAACTAATTGAGGAGTTTCGGCTACAAACTCAATACACCACCAATAATCTGCTGTGGTTAACTTTTTATCATTCGCTATCAGCATAAACGTTTCTTCACATCTTTGTTTAACACTATAGACACAGTTCCAGAAAAACTATCGGTTGAATGACGCCATGTAAATGTGGTAAATATAGTAAATTTTTCAGCACAAAATATAGATAATCTATATACACCAGTGACCTCTGCGGTATGTTTAAGGGTGTTATTTTCCGGTGTCCATGTTGCCTTTCCTGATGCGACTGTGTACACGATATTAATGATCTGCTTGTGAGGAATTTTAACGAGATTAGTTTTTTGAATAATATTAGGAATACCACTAATGATATCGTTGAGTCTTGCGTTAATGTCAGCGAGATTAATAATAACAGTTGGTGGAGTTCCAAAAAATTCGTTAATAGATCTGTTTACATTTGTACGAAAATTTAGAAATGTTTGTATGTGATTATTATATTCAGTTCTAAATGCAGTAATTCCATCATTGATAGTCGTTAATGAAGTAGTTATTGGAATTTCCTTATCGTCGACGTATTTCTTCGTTGCAGCGTCAAAATCTGTTTCTGGTGTTCTGAGATTATTAATACCATTATTATTCATGTCGAGAAATGCACGCATTATACCACCGCGCACTGACACGTACTTGGATTCTTGATCATCGACGTATTTTTTGTTGCTGCGTCTGTATCTGCGATTGGATCTCCAAGATACGTAATTTTTCTTCTTGACATAATAATGTCACCGGTAAATACATCACCAGTTTTCTTAACATAATCGTTAACCGACTTACCGGAATCCTGTATTTTACCCTGATCGGTGAAAGTAACGATATTATTAACAACCGCGTTGGGAATTCGTATAAGTACATCTGGTAGTTGTATGTTACTCGTTTTTAATCGTCCTTGTTTGTCCTGAAAAACGACGACTTCATTTGATCCACACTTGTGATATTTAATAAATCATCGATTTCATTTCTGAGCTGATCAAGAGTTGCATATTTAGATAAATCGATCTTCTGAGCTCTACCTGAGGATCTTCCATAAATATCTACCATTATATTTACTGATATCAGTTTAAGTGCTATGACGTAGCGTAGTGAACGCGTGTACGACTTTATGAGGCGGTGCTGTTGATTTTGATACAGCATCAAGCATAGCGAGGGTTTCACGGCCGCATATTGGAGGATCAGTTATTTTTTGTGTCGGTAGCGTTGAATACCAGATTGGAGCAGTATTATTGCTAACGTAATGAAGAAATTCTTTTGGTGGTGCTAATCCATACGAATCGAAATAAATAATTCCACGTGGATCAATTGCATATGCGACCCAGTGCGTGCCTGGGCCAGAATTTTTATCGAGATTAATGATACCGGTTTCATGTTGCATTGCAGCGGTAGGTAATTGATCGCGCATAAAAACACCTCTGAAATTTTTTATTTTTAATTGCTTAGCAGCATTAAGTAAATCAAAATTGGACATGGGTGTTATTAGTAAACTGTCCCTGGTAATCTTAGACCCCTTCCGTACCAGTGTGGGGTCCCTGGCAATCTTAGACCCCGACCGTATGCAGGGCCTGATAATCTTAGACGGCCCGGCTGTGGTACGTTTGGTGCTCTTAGACGTCTTCCGTGTTGTTTTGCCCGTGATCTTTTTTTTGAACTTTCTGCGTGTATAATTCCTTGACCCGTTGCTTTCTTTAACGCCATTCCAGCAGCAGTTCCAACAGCACCTAGCGCAGCTGCCTTTGCAACAGCTGGGGCTGCAGCTGCTATTAATGCTGGTATAGCTGCGAGAAGTGGAAATATACCACCCGTTTTAGCGACGTCTTTGATGGCGCCCGCAGAAAGATTAAGTTTGACGCCTTTATTTGATTTTTTAGCGTCATTAAAGTTTTTAAACTGACGCTCGGTCAACGATAGTTTATTTGCACCGGTCATCTGTTCTCGCTTTAGCGATATTTTTATTCCACAATTATTTTTTGATGCTGATTGCAGTTTTTTAATCTGACCAGGAGTCAGACTCACACTAACGTGATGATATGACATTATAATTATTATGAACGATCTAATTACATGTTTTCTACTGGAGCATCAATAACTCTCATTCGCCCACCAACACCTTCGAGTAACATCGATTTATCGCTGAGTATAACAGCAATTGCTCTGTAATTTGCAATAACTCCTATTGTCACACGAGCTCTGAAGTGTATATCAACTACTGATTGTCTGGTTAAATCTAAATGTTCTAGCGAAAAGTAATAAATCGGATACAGCGATGTAAAATCTAACTGAGATATTTGTAAACCAGTATCAATATTTTGATCACGACCCATGAATGTCATTAATCGATGATATGCACGTGCTACATGATTTTGATCGAAATTCAGTAATATATCCTCGGATGGTTCTTGATGTCCATTTATCCTTAATGAAACCTCAGAAACACCAAGTTTGTCAAATATCATTAAACTTTTTGTTTGATTGTTTACTCGTGTATTATCCTGAAGCGCAATAAATATATGTCTTGGTGCAGAAACACCTTGCTGAGAAGCTCTCTGCCATGTAAATAAACCATTAATTGCACTCTGAACAGCATCTGTGGTCATTGTTAACCATGACAACGTTGATTTACCGCCTTGACTCATAAAAGATAACAACCGGTCATCTTCGGATATTGACGGAGTCATCACTGGCATCCACAGGGAAAGTTTTGTTAGTACTACTTTACCATGAAGTGCCGCAGTTGCATTAGCATCAGCTCCTTCAACATACCACATTGCATCATTATCATCGCTTTTTCGCACAAGTACAACCGTATGTTTGGCTCCAAAAATAACTTTTCTAACATTTCTACAGAATCCAAATATGTGTGACAGTGGAATTGCACATGAAAACCTTCTATCTTTCAACATTGATTTACGTGTTGTAAATCCCAAGTTGAAATTTGGATTAACACTTTGTAATAATAAAAAATCAGCAGCAGGCCGTGCTATTCCAGCTGGTTGTGGATCGGATGCAGTATCCCGTGGTGTTTGTACTAAATTATAATGTCTATTGTCAGGAGAATTAGTTGTATCCTTCGCAAACATCATTGATGGACCAGCTGATCTTGAGTAATCGTCGCTATATCTTGCAAGGCCAAGTATTGTTGTTGCAACGTCAACGTCTTTCTGGATTGATTCAATATTTTTTCCATCAATCATGTACGTAGCGCTGTCAAATAACGCCATAATACCATTATTAACAAAACCAAAAACATCATCATTATCGTATTCGGTATCATCATGTTTATAAATTTTACCTTCTACTTCAATAAATGCCTCAGCGGGTAAGAAATACCTACTTGTATCCTGAACCTGTAGTTCAATTCGTCCACGCTGATTTGGCATTCGTGCGTCATAAGAATAATACTGATAATCGCGCACAGACTCATCTTTGAGAACTGGTGCGTCCATGTCAAACGCGGGGTCAGATATGCGCTTAAACATCTTTATTATTATCGTCTTCGTCTAACTCGAAGACCACTTCCTGCTATCAGACTAGCGGTTATATTTTTTTCCTTTTCCGACATCGGGATATCAGCTAACTCCGCTAGTTTTTGATTAGCGGCTTGATTTATTATGTTACTTACACTTGCGGGCATCACTTCAGTGCTAGGTAATTTCACAGGTTGAGGTCGGGTCCGTGGTCTGCGTATTAATCGTGATAATCTATCTTTAATTGCTGAGAATGCTTTGCTAGCGAGATTACCAACAGCGCCTATACCTTTTTCATGAACAACATCAATAGCTTTCATTCCTAGCTGCTTTGCAATCGGTATTGCTTTTGGGGCTATCCTTCTAAACAGACCCTGAATAACATCACCTAATCCATCTCCGTAGGTCGTTTTGTATACTGGTAATCGAGAGTTTATTACCCTGACCATGGTAGGTCCACGTTGAGTACCATGCACGATCATATTATTATTAAGTGACTTTATCACTAATTACATACTTAATCACTATAATAATCGTCGGCGATTTCATTAATAAGAGACCGATATACATTAATATCCATGATGCCGCCACTAAATAATCGTTTACAAATATCAGCTACTTCATTAATAATTTCTGTGGAATTATTACCAGCTCGTTTTCCTCCGATGAGGATTTCTAGTCGATCGACATCAGCGAGAACGTTATTGGGACAAGTAATAAGACCACTCCCTAAACCACTTCCAGTTGCGCCAGGATCTTGATATTCTTCCTCTGTTATTCTAACTGGTTGTCGTGATTCTTCTTCTTGTCATTGTAGTAGTGGTTGTAGTCGTGGTATTGGTTGCTCTGGTGATGGAAATTTGAGATATGGTGATGATACTGGTGATAATTCATATTGTTGTGGTAATGATACTGGTGATAATTCATATTGTTGTGGTGATGGTTGTCTCCGCCGTCGAGATTTCTGCTTTTTTGATGATGTAACTGGTATTCTAAATTGTTCTTTCATTTCATTAACTTTATTAACAAAATCATTATATTCTTCTTTATATTTTTTACTGATTTGTGAAATACCCTTGTGCTCCCGAAATACCCTAGCATTCCACTCGTTTTCTGGAGTGTTATAAAATTCTGGCTTTAGAAGCTGATTCCGAATCTGATATCCCACCGCAGCAACTTTAACAGGATCATTTATAACTTCTATATAGCCTTGTTGATTAAAATACAGAGTTTTTAATTCTGGTTTAGACAGATCCTCTACAATATTTTTAACATCTTGAATTTCAGCGCGTGTTTTATCGGCAGACTCTATAGCTTCCTTAATTTGGTTTGGTAATGCTCCAATAACCTTCTGTGTTGCAGTTGTAGCTTCAGCGGTTTTCTCTAACACAGGTTGAATACCTTTAGTGGTCTCAGTGATAGGTTTAAATAACTGTTTTGTATCCTCCTCAAATTCAAATCGAGATTCCTGACGTGATTGTAGTTGTTGCTTAACAGAATCACGAACGGGTAGATATTTTTAATTGCCTCTAGTCGCTCTCGAGCTAATTTAGCTGAGTGTGGTTCTCCAATACTCATTATTGATAATATCTATATGGCTGTTTAATTTATAGCAGCAGAGAGGGTGAATGACATACGCGTAGTGACCAGATTGTGAAAAAATCTGGTCAATTAAAGAAGTTTTCATTATTAAGGCAAAAACTTCTTTTTTCAGCCTTCGTAGGAACCTTTAATTTTCAAAAATAAGGTCTCTACAAAGTTGTAGGGTTCACCCTCTCTGCTGCTCCGCCTTATACATTCTAAAATCTGATGTACAAGTTTCCCACATTTTATCCTGAATTTCAAATGCCTTGAAAGTTATGGATCAGAAAGCAAAATAAAAAGTGACCTTGATGAAACCTTCAACTAATGATGTACACGCATACTAAGTTTCATTGCATAATCTCAAATGGCATAAACGTTATTGAGTATAAAACTGCAAATATTTAACTGTAACTGTGACCTTAAAGACAAAACAGGACCACCTGAATGCACTATCTGACATACCATATATACTCACTTGTAAGCTGAGTCAAACTGCAAATAACAAAGATCTTGATCTGCTTTAGTATGATGCAGGTCAGGGTCTTTGCTGTTTGTTCTAGTGATTACTCCTAACAAATTGCACAGACCCAGATCTGCCAGCACATTATTTGATGGCAGATCTGGGTTTGTGTAGTTTGCAGTTGGACTCATCTAATAAGCGAGTATATATGGTACCTACAAATGATACATGTATAACAAGTTTCATCCTGTGATTTCAAGGGCATTAAAGAGTGATGGATGGATGGATGTCAATGTGAACACTAGGTTTGCTAGTTCTACAGAGTTTTTTTCCAAGGTGTTTTCATGGACTTATGAAAGTTTTTTCAACGAGTATTTTGCCTTATAGAAATTGAATGTTCTCATGCTACTTTGTTAAGTAGTGATGTGTGTTATTTGATCCACTAAGTTATATCCCATTTTATCATTTATTCATAATTTTTGGAAAAAAATAAATGACATAACTTCTTAATTTAAAAGTGAAGTATTTATTAAGTTTTACATTTTGTATCACCTTGAGTAATTCAAGGAGTTTTGCACAAACATCGATGCAATTTTTCAACAAATTCAATAACATTTCAAGGATAACAAACTTTATTTTTTTTTAAATAAAAAGAGTTTTCAAGGCAAACTCTTAAATTCATTGATTTATCAATGTACAGTGAACTGTGGGACAGTATGCAAAAAGGTAGGGTGGGGGATAATGATACTTATATCTACTACATACAATCAATGAAAATCCTGCCTCCCTTTGCATTTTAGCATTTAGGACACGGGATAAAGACTGTATACTGGGAGAAAAGACACATTATGTATTTAAAGTAAGTGACCCTCTGTTAATATTACATTATTATTATTACTATTATCATTATTAACTGTTATTAATATTATTATAGTTAAATGTTGACTAGCTTGCCCCATTGGGAACTTAATTGTTTATAGCACAGGATAATGACTACCAAAAGTCTGCAGTAGTGAAGTATTATTCAATACTGCATGGGTGACATTTGGGAAAAACAACAATACTGAAAAGTAGGCATGGGGTCAAGGGGGCCACATAGGCCCTCTTTTGGGTCCAGGGCAAAACAAAATTCTGATTCTTTAATATGATGCATACATCTACTGAATCATTAATACATAAATTTCTCATTGTAAATTTTGAAAAAAAATCTGCTTCCTTTCTCTCAACACAATTTTTCCATTATTATTCTGTAAATGCAAACATTCAGGAGCTGAACATAAAATTCAAATGGAAATGTTTGATGTTGTTGTTGTTGTTGTGGGGCTTAACGCCATTTTTCAGCACACGATAGGCTATACATGGCGGCCAGTATTAATGGTGGAGGAAGAAACCGGGAAAACCGCGGAAAGAACCACCGACCCACGAGAAGCTACTGGCAAGCTTTCTCACATATCCACATTTGCCGAATCTTAGACTCGAACCCACGCAGACAGAGGTGAGATGGCAGTGATCCGTAACGGAGAACGCTTTAGACCACTCGGCCACTCGGGGCCCCCGGAAATGTTTGATACATTATAAATCAGTATATATATATATATATATCTATGTGTGTGTGTGTGTGTGTGTGTGTGTGTGTGTGTGTGTGTGTGTGTGTGTGTGTGTGTGTGTGTGTGTGTGTGTGTGTGTTAACTAGAACTACATTGAATGCAACACACAAACATGACAATAGTTCTATAAAACATTAAGCTTCTTGCATAAATCCTTGAGTCTCTTTCAGTTAACAAATAACCACAATTGCTACATCTAAAAGGCTGATATTAAACAATTTCATTTTCATTCACTTACTCAACGAATATTTCTTAAATTTGTTAACATGCACTTCTTTTGTATGTTGACTGCCTTTTATGTTTCAAAGTCATTCTCCTGTTATCACCATGAAAAGTCGGTCAGCATATATACATTGTATCAAGCTGTTGAAATTGACACTGCATTTTCCTCCATCAAAGACCAGCAGTTAGGTGAAGTAGTCGGTTACGCTTTGAAGTTTCAACTCATGAGAAAAAGGAGTGTGCTGTTCTTTTCGATATTTATACATTTGTAACTGTACCAAACTGGAGAGAAGGAAAAAAATAAATGCAGTTATTGTCTGTGAAATTTGCATGGGCAAAATTCCAATCGCCCTGACCAATGACTACCAAGCCAAGGTAATGCAAGAAATTATTTTTTTTTGGTTAAAATCTTTGTATGAAGCAAATGAGGGTGTAAAGTAGAGCAAACAATGGTACAATGATATACATATAGGTATAGAATCGGCAGAGGTGTCTCACTCAAATAATTCAGCACCCTCTATCAGCTACCATTCCTATGAGGCAAATGTAGGAATTGAATAGTAGTGGAATAATAATAATAATAATAATACATTATTTGCAGAGGGCAACTCATTTAGTCAAGGGCTATTCTCCCTTAAGGCCTAGTGATTACAGCGTATACCTTAGATGCGGTCTGTTTACCATAAATACCAAACTTGCCATTGAAAGAAATATATAATAATAATAATGAGGACTTTGTATAGCGCATAATCTTTAGAAGCTCTAAGCACTTTACAACATTTGACAACACTTAAAAAACATATAATGATATGATTACAAAAATAAAAACAAACACCACGAAATTAGAAAACAGAAAACATGCTGTAAATATTTAAGGTAAGGAAACATTATTAGATCTTTAAGTCTGTTCTTGCAGTTGAAATAGGTGGGTTTTAAGAGCGCTTTTGAATGAGATCACTGTGTCTTTGTGTCTAAGTTCAGTGGGCAATTCGTTCCATGTTGCTGGGGCCTGGTATGCAAAAGAACATTGTCCATATGATTTCATTTTCATAGTGGGAATAATGAAAATACAAGTGTCAGAAGAGGGGCGTAAGTATCTTGCTGGTGTGTACACATGGGTGAGGTTGGATAGGTATGTTGGACTGGAGCCCATCAGTGAAAAGTAGCGGAGAGAACAAATTTTGTGTTTAATTCTGGATCGAATGGATAGCCAGTGTAGGGTACAAAGAAATGAAATGGCAGGGATTCTTTATTACTGACCATCCATGTATGCATGTGTAATGTTACAGTGTAGAAACAGCTGTATAACATTACACATGCATACATGGATGGTCAGTAATAAAAAATCCCTGCCATTTCTTTGAAAAGAGTAATAACTATACAGTCCACCATTGAATATATTTCTTTCAATAGCAAGTTTGGTATTTATGGCATAGAGTACTTGCCCTATGGTAAACCACCTATGGCAGTCTGACAACATATTCTAGTCAAATTAAAGCTGTTGTATTATCTAATCGAGAACAGAGCAAACTATCTGCCAGTGTTGATCTGGACCACAAGCTGTTTTTGTAATCTTGACCAACACCCTGTTGTCCACTGCAACTTGGTGCAAATAGTTTGGTCTGTTCCCTGCACAGTCAAGAAAAAAATGATACTAACTAAACTTCTGTATACTGACCACCTCCATAAAACACCCAAAAGTTTTGTCATAGCAGTGTCTGGTTTAGGGAAGTTTCCCTTTACTTAATAATGACTGTAGCGAGTGTAGTAGTTGGTTCAAAGGACATTCCCTTTAGCCACTTTAGTAAAAAATACCTCTGATGTATCAAGATTTCACTGTATAACATAGTGGATTAGAAACTAAATCTGAATTAACGTCATATATGGAAATATTGCATGTATGGTTCAAGCAAGTCCACACACTTATTCTGTGGAATCCAAATATTATAGACCAGTAAATATTCAACTATTCCTAATGCAAATCCACATATGACATCCACAATATGATGTCTTCCAAGAAGGACTCGGGAAGAACTGACCACAAGTGACCATGAGATGACTAGTATCCTGTGATAGGCATTGTCAACTACGTGGAAGAGAAAGAAACACACCAGTATGGCTGCCCTGCTTGCATGACCAGAGGGGAAGGAATAGTTGTCTATAGATACGGTTGCAAACATGTCCATCTGGTTATTAACTGGACGCTGTCGTCTGAAGAGGAGTTTCACAATGGCAATGATAATCAGGTCTAGGATTAAAGCTGGAAAGAAAATAATTACAGATAATCAGAACCTTACTATACTGTACTGTCTCACATTTTTTCTACTTTTTTATTTGTCTGTGTGTCATTATTCACAGATAAAAAATATTTATAATTATTTTCTTAAGTATCTACTATTGATGAAGTTCTCTATACACAAAATTTAAGTTTGTTTGTATTTGTCTTTGACCAAATAGGGAGTCTGTCACTCTCTGAAATGTGTAAGGATAAGACTAGGACTCCCCCATTTTTTGAAAGATGCTTTATAAACAGCATCAGACTCTTCATGCGACTCTCAGTGCTACACTTTTTTTAAAAATGGCCATATAATCATTTGTGTGATATTTGTTTAGAAGGTATTAAGAATTACAAACAACTCAATAAAATACAATTAAAAAACTAAAGAGTGAAAAAAAACTTTCACGTTCTGTGATGTTAATATATTTTACAAAGCATGATAACATCATATCAAGTCCTTCAAAGGTGCCGACACTCTAATGGGTGAATAGACTTCTAGGAATTCAAGATGAAACTATTTCTTCTTTTTTCTTAAGAGCTGAAACCCTTTCAGATAATTTTTTTTAATACGACCTTCAATACAGAGGATTTAGTGACAGCAACCTTTTCAAGATGATTGTGATGGCAGTCAACTGGATGATGACTGGCACCATTTTCATTTAGGACAAACTGAGTATCAAAAGTTTGTTGGTGAAAATCCCATGTTGATATAATCATCCATAGGGAAGGAGTGGAGATTACAATATTATCAAGATGGCCATTTTGAGGGTGAGTTTCCATCATTTTATTTAGGATCAAAAAGACACCATTATAATAATTCTCTTATTGAAAACCTCAAAATGACTTTCCAATTAAGATAAGTAGCAATAACAGATTTTCAATAAAGCAATCTTTGAGGTCATTTGGTCAAACTGATGACAAACAACACCAATGGCATCAGTGCAGAAATAAAGGTCAGTAGACAGAAGCTGGAAAGAGTCAGAAGCTTTAAGTACTTCTGATCAATTATCACAGACGAGGGCTCCAAACCAGAACTACTTTGCAGGATTGCCCAGACAACGGCAGCAATAACAAGGCTGAGACCAATATGAAAAGATACCAACATTGCTTTTGGTTCCAAAATAAAGCTGATGTGCTCGATTGTCATATCTGTCTTTCTGTATGCTTGTGAAACATGGACACTCACATCAGATCTACAAAGAAGGAATCAAACCTTTGAAATGAGATGCTACCGCAAGATCTTGGGCATCCCATACATTGACCATGTAACAAATGAAGAAGTCCACAACAGGATCCAATGAGCCATCGGAAACTATGAAGACCTCTTGACCACTGTAAAAAAGCACAAACTGAAGTGGTACGGTCATGTCTCAAAATCATCTGGACTGGCAAAAACAATCTTGCAGTGCGAGGGTGCAGAAGAATTGACAGACTTAAAAAGAGGTGGGAAGACAACATTAAGGAGCGGACAGGCATGAGATTTGGAGATTCCCAAAGGGCAGTAGAGAACAAGGAAAGATGGAGAGAATTGATGTGATGTGATTATGATTTTTAACGTAGCTTTAACAATTTTTCAGTCATAACGCTACGATGTCTGCAGTGTGGCAGTTTATAGTGATGTCTAGCACTGGGGCATCATGCCGCAG
>JAECUM010095855.1:0-30906 GCA_016617855.1 Megalonaias nervosa | reverse complement strand
AAGAAAATAAAACAAACTAAAAGTTCATACAAATTCACAATCAATAATTGATCACGTGTATAAAGGTATTTTCTTTCTTTCGTCCTGTAAAACTATGTTACCAACCACGATATTTGCTTAATGTAATATTACGTTTAGCCCTCATATGAATATAATAAGTGTGAATGGATATCTAACATAAGTTTCAATTAAATAAATTGAACAAAATTTAATCAAATGGGATGATTCTTTTGATCAAATAGGTGTATTAATACAGCGTAAATTGTATTAGCACAAGGCGAAGGTATAGCATATATATAATGTTATGTTCATTCTTTCCGATCATCATATCAACTTTCAAATACTTCAAACATATCCAATCCTATTTGCTTTTGTTTCCCAAAACTCTATCTATGGGCAAACTACATATTGTAAATATTTATGAATACTTCTTTAAGGAAATAGTATTCTTGAAATATCAAGAATACGATGGAAAATCAGAGTATAACAACGTTACCCGGCTATAATTCATATACATATAAACAACAGATATTACAATGTATCATCGACAAATAATACGCAGTGTCAATAAATACAGATGCATATAAGAAGATATATAAACCACGGTAGAACACTGTGTTTCTCACGACATTCTTCTTTATTTAACTTTTATCAAATTCCACCCCGACGTGAATCGGTTTGCCGTCACCATGCTCACATAACACGTCCACTTCCGAATAGCTATCTTTCCCAGCTGTACGTAAATGGCATTTGCTCGCAACACCACTTGCCACTTTTACAATCTTATGTATGATCATGGTACACTTATTTATAACAAGAAGGAAAACAAAATTAAACTCTCACATGCATTGACCCTCAATCATTGATCGTGCGTATAATGGTATTTTCTTTCTTTAGTAATGTAAAACTAAATTGCTAACTACGATATTTCCATATCGTAATGTTGTGTGGTGTTCCTCCTAATGTTCATCTTGTAATTGTGAATTCATGTCGAGTATACGTTTCAAATGAATAAATTAAATAATATTTAATTAAATGCGATTATGATTTTGATATAAAAGATTATATCATTTAATATTTATATTTTGTCTGCCAGACGTTTACCTTGTTAATAATATGAACGATTGATAACTACATTTGTGCATTTCAACTGATGAAGTAAGATATCGTAAAGTAGGATATATCAATTAATTATAAGTGTTTTCAGTTTCAATTAGGATTGTTTGAAAACAACTGCTTACAAAGTTTTTTAATTGTCTTCTATTCGTTTAATATATGCCTAATGATTGAATATTTTGAAAATTGGAATAAGACCAATCGAAATCTTAAACGTTCTTAAAAGCTGCATTACCAGTTTCAGAAATACTATTATAATTACATGATGATGCAATGGATAAAATGTAGGCTGTACTTCAATTATGGCGAGGAATGGATCATATTTTGCGGAAATATCTTCATCTTGGTATTTATAACAAAAACATACATCCAAGACGCATCATAGCTCGATCAAAAATAAGTATAAGAAAAGATAAATGAAAAACCTACTAAAACCTTATTCAACTTTCGTAAACATGACAACGCTAAATCAATGAGAAAATGTAAACGTTGATTCAAACTGTATACAGATATGATTTCTCTAGACAATACCCATAGAAATGGCTCTTCTGAAATTATTGTTCAACGCAAACATAATTCGTGCAGTTCATATCAATGCGAAGAGAAATGGACAAGTCCTGTTAGCGTAAATCTCAATTGATCAAAATACATGTTTAGACAATGCAGAATGAGTGACAATATGTTCAATTTTATTTCATTGAAACTAGACGGATTACTAAACTATTATTTTCTATGTTGTCAATGCGATTTTCTTTTCCCGGATCGAAATAATATGACATTGGTGGTTATATTTCCAGATAAATATTGTGTTATGTTACGATCATCGAGATTTATTAAGAACGCTTCAATTGTTGAAGAATAAAACAAAATCAATTTGAAGTCAAAATATTGAATGAAGCATACTTTCAAACTTCTATTGAGAAGAAACATACAACGGATGGTATGTTATGCTAAGGGATTGATATGAGAAAGAGACTCAGTGCAAGATGACATGCACGAAACATAAATGCTTGAAAATGTGTACGCTTTGAAAAGAACAAAGTGTAAATGAATACGGACACATTCGTTTAATCATTGGATAATAAAGACCTCTAGTAAATGATATCATTACTCTGAGCTCTTTCAAATAGGATGCTTTTCACTCTATTATATAACCTTAGAATATTGTATCAATGCATTACTACACTTAACCGGATCTGAGTTTTCCTCTTAACAGCAGCCATAACAAAAATCTGAATGTGGTACCAACGGGGTGGTGGCATTGGTTCTGTACATCATTCCTATATCCCACACATTTTCAAGACATACATATTCAGAACCCTATTGCTACTGTGTATCTATGCTTTCGAGCTAAATTTAGAGATCTTGTATCCAATCACTGTTTTTCTCTCTGGATCTCCCATAGCTAGATCACATAATGATCAGCATGATGCATACACATGAACCTGTCAAAACACATTCAACGTAGTAATCGCCTGCAAACTTTCACACAAAATCGTCCTAATAAGTTGCGAGTCTTTAAGTGGAATAACTTACAATTTTTCACAATATGTGTCATCAATTTGATTTCTAGATTTTGACCAACAAATAATTGTATTTCTAAGCAGCTTGGACGGAATTCATTTTTCTTCTTTACCTTTAGTGAATAAAAGGATATATTGATGTTTCCAGTATCATATTTTTTAAACAAGAGTTTTCTTACATTTTTTATTTAAAACAGCGCATTCTTGTTTGCAGGAAAACTACAGGAAAAACCCAGACAAAAATCACAAAAGTATTTAATCACCATCCAACCGGATGCGTAAGTATGGCATCTCTTTTATCAAAACTATGAGATAGTCTTTGATCCAAGTTTCCAATTGTTATAGTTCTACGATGAGACACTCAATATCTTACATTCCAAAGCTAATTAAGTGTTGACATAGATCATCATTTCGCAAATCAAAGTCACAACATATATTCTTATTTTGTTGCTAAGGTAACGAATGTTCTATGTAATTTACACAATAAGCCAACACAAATACGTTCGTATAACAATGTCTACAGCAAAAGCGATGGGAATCGGAAAAAACACCAAACCCCTTCACGTTCGCGAGTGAAGCTGAGGTTCAAAGAAGAAATACACTTTAGAACCATTCAAGGATAGTGTTCATTGCAAATGGTTCTGCAACATTTTTCATAGACAGTTTACTTTTCCCGATAAAGAATTACATATTCACTGGGGTTCTGTACTTCCAACTAATCAAATTTTGATTGGATCGAATAGTGCATGAAGCGTATTAGGACATACTAAATTTATGGTACTTGTTTAATTTTATCTTCATTCTCTCCAATCATCATAGCAATGTTTAAATATGACATATATATTCAATCTTATTCGCGTACATTGCATAGCTTTAAACTCAATATTAAGATATGAAAATGGACACTGACGAAGTTTCAGAATGAAAGTAAATCTGAATTAACTTAGGGATATCGTCCCAAAGCAAGATGAAATGGTATTTAACTATAGGCTGCGTATGCTCATTAAGTAATTTTTACAGTTTAGGAGCATTCCTCTCTCTCTCTCTCTCTCTCTCTCTCGTTTTTTTTTCTCACCTAACCGGTAACGGAATATCAAGATAGACTTAGTGAAGGGATTCGCAGCGCAACATATCCCAGGGTGGACTTTATGTGTTTATGGACATTTCCTGAACTAAATCGGACACTATGATTCGATTCTGGTTGAATATGACACTATTAATTTGAATTCAAAACATTGAGAGAAGCACATTTTGACAATTTTGACAATATCAAGTTGAATTCAAACTATTGAGAGAAGCACACTTTGACAAATCTGATGAGAAGAAATGCAGACAAAGGATGATATTTAATGCTAGTAGATTAATTTGAAAAACAGACTCGGTGTAAGATGACATAAACAAGACTTAAATTCTTAAAACAGTTTCCACTTTTACAAGGATAAATTGCAAAGAAAACAAATTTATTTATTTGATCATTGGATTATAAACATATCACGCAAGTGAAAACTTTTTTTCTAAAAACTGTCTTTTATTTTAGTTTTCCTTAATTATATAAACTTAGAATACCCTTAACCCGATTTTGGTTTTCCTCCTCAAAATATACATTACACATTGTATTAATTTGGTACCAACGGCGTCGTGTTTTCAACTGTGTACATCATTCCTCTATCCCACAGGTTTTCATAACATACATGTGCAGAAGATTTATTTTACCGTGTATCTATAGTTTAGACTAAATTTGGAGATCTTGAACCCACTGTTTGTCTCTCCGATCTTTCGATAGTAGTCGACTGCAAGTGTTCATATGTAATCGTCTAGAGAGTGGCGAGTCTTTTTGAAAAGAAATCATGCCTAACTATCTTATTTTAAACAGCTTTACTTGATTGCAGGAATCTTCACAGAAGGTACTTAAAATGTACAATAAACAACTCACTCCATTACAGATTTTTTTTTTTTTTATTTGTGGTTTTGGTCCAAGTTTCCAATCATTCTAGGTCCATTTTTTAACATTGGATATATACTATCCACATGCTAATTAAGGTTTGGCATGTATCATCATCTTGCAAATGAAAACAACAACATACATCTTCAAGTTGTTGCTCAGGTATCGTAATGTATATGTGCCTGACACAATAGGCCTATAACAGAACAATTTATCTTACGTTTATGTACTGGTAGATTGACGGGACTAACACAAATCCGCTGTATTTAGACAGACAATGTAATGTATGTAAATAAGTGTCGTAAAAGTTTACAACCGCATATTGGAAGATCTATAAACCATAGCTAAACAGTGTGTTTAGGTTAGCATTCTTCTGCATGTTCGGAAGATCTATTTTTACCTTGCTTCTCTAGTTCAGACTAAATTTGTAGATCTTATACCCAATCACTGTCCTTCTCTCCGGTGTTTCCATAGCTATATAACATAATGAGACAAATGTATATATTTTATCTTCTCAATCAGAATAAACAAGAGTACCAAGTCTCTAAAGTAACACTTTGGTCAAATAAATTAAAGAATAAAAATTCGCAGGAGTTATCTTAACATAATTATATCCCATTTATTTTTTCATTAAAGCATTTTTCTACACTAAAAAGATGTAAACTATTCAACCATATGTCATATAAAGTAAGAGGCAAATCTATCCTCCAGTTATTCTAGTCTATTTCAGGCGTGTCAATCACTAAATAAAAATAGTTTTTCCTCATTAGAATCTAAGTGGAAGCTTACTCTCAGACATGGGCAACATCACCGCTTTTAAAGCTAAGGAATATCTATTTTCTGAACAGGAATTCTTCAAATATCTAGAACCCGATGCTGATAACAATTTATGACAACGTTACCCATGTTTGACTCCAATATATAGTTAGAATAGATAGTACAATGTGGCACAGACAAATAATTGGCAAGATCGTATTTATACAGCTGTATATCGGAAGCTATATAAACCATACTAGAACAGTGTGTTTGGCTTCAATTGCTCATTCCTCTAGCTTGTACCAAAGCATTGAAATTTCCCCACAACGCGTATCGGTATGGCATCACTATGTTTTGTATTGATACTAATATTACTACATGATAATGAAATGAATATATTGTTGGTTGTACCTCCATTAATTCAAAGAATGGTTCATATTCTGTGCAAATAGCTTCATCTTGAAAAATATATAACTAACGCAGTCATAGACATGGCACCATACCACAATTAAACGTAAGTACAAGAAAAACGAATAAGGGACGTTCTAACATCTAGATCTATTTTCATTGACATGACAAGCTAAATAAATGAGAAAATGTAAACATTTTTCAGGACTTTACAATGATATTATTCCTCGAGACAATTCCTACAGGAATGACATTTATAAAGATATAGATCAATGTAAAAATAATTCGTGGACTTGATCTCGGTACAAAGAGAAAACCTTTCTTCCTGTTTAAACAATGCATTCAGGTTATTTCATAGAAACTAGAATGAATACTAAACCATTATTATGCATGTTGTCAGCCAGAATTTTGTTTGCCGGGATATAAATACAAAGAAACCGGAATCTATATTTGAAGATAAAAATTGTTTCATATTCCAATAATCGAGATATAATATATATGGTTCATTTCTTTGTGAATATAATACTTTTAGCTTGAAGTCAAGCTATTCAGAGAAGCCCTCTTTGAACATTTTGATGAGAAGGAATACAGAGAAGGAAGTTATATTATGCCAAAAGGTGAATATGAAAACAGACTCAGTTTAAGATGACATACATAAAACATATATGCTTGAAAATAAGTATGCTTTTAAAAAAACAATATGAAAAGAAGTACGAGACCATTTATTTGATCATTTCATAATAAAGACTTCTCTTAACACTCTCAATCATAATATTTCGGTTCTGCTCTTTTTGTATAAATTTAGAATATTGTCTCAATGCGTTCCTACACATATGCTGAATTGAATTTTTCGAGTCACAGCAGACCTTAAAAATCTTTAAATTCAGTACCAACGTCGTGGTCTTTTTAGTTTTGTGCATCATTCCTCTAGTAGTATAGGAAAAAGAGTCTATGAGCACACTCCATCAAATAAAGCCTCAAATTGACCTAAAAAGACTTCTATATGGATAAAAAGTAACAAAATACCAGGTTTTTAGTGGTTATTTTGATGCTAAAGGGCTAAAAAAAATCCAACATAATCTTGGAAATTTCAAAAATAAATATAAAAAATGGATATGAGCACAAATATTAACCGATACTGACTTATTATAAATTTAACCTAAAACAGTTTAAAAACATCATGTTTCAGATAGAAGCATCAGATTTACTTATAAAACCTTAATAAGAAAAGTTGAAAAATGACCATGAGCACAAATATTATTGTTATGGTAAATACTAAAGATTATGAAAAATGACCACGAGCACAAATATTATTGTCATAGTAAATACTAAAGATTATAAGTATAAATAGCATGGTTAAAAAAAAAGAATGATTGAAATCACAGAAATAAAGAATTAAGATTATGTGGTTACATTATTATATAGAATTAGTTTTACATTCAAATTAAATTAACTTAGTAGATAATCATTTTTCAAACATGGGCCGGTTTTAACTGGTTTTATCCAGAATTATCCGGTTAGATAATATATTTTTAAACAATCTTAAAACAATCAAACGGGAAACAGGTAATCTTTAAACTTAAACTTAAACTTGATCCGACTTTATTCTATAATGTCCGTGAGCTAATGTACTTATACCATCACTGCAATAACGCTTATCATCAAAATTAGTCAATCCTCGCTTTGTTATTCGTTCTGTATTAACACTATGAATATGAGGTCTAAACGTGTACATGGTCGCAGTATGCTTACATGAGGTTCGCAACACATTTATATAATCGCTATGTTTGATTTCATTCTTAATTACATTCTTCTTAATACCTTTTACCTTTTTAGTTTCCTTTTCAACAGTTTTCACCGAATACATCTTAGAGCGCAATCCAACAAATTCCAAGAAAGGCTTGAAACAAAACTCATCCTTCATCTTTCCCATAACTTTCTTATTAACTGGATCGGTAAATGGACAATCTTTACTAACATCTGACAAATCAAACTTTTCTCGATGATCATAGATATCTTTATAAACATCATCGCAGAATACTTGACAAACCAACGAATCGGTATCTGTAAATAGTAACTTAGACTGAGGCTATATTTTTTAACGAAATCATAATGAAAGTCATGCATAAGCGTCTTAGATATTTCTAAAACACTAGCGCCAACGAACATCGGTTTATTTAACTTTATATTGGTCTTATGTTTCTTAACTAAGGCTAAATTTTTGTTAATATGTATTAATCCAGCGAAATCATCTGAAGCCACTAATTTGCTGAGACTTTTTTGACTATTAACTATTTCAATGTCAACGCGTTTTCGGATATTTTCGATGGTTTTGCCAAAGACTGAGTTATTCATAAGCTTGAAAAAGTCCTTTTCGAAATCCGTAGTCGCTGCTGTTCTCATATCATTGTTAAATTTGATATATGGCTGCATCCATCTTGATTGTCTTACACGCAATATTCGATGGATTTTAGTTACTATTAACCCATGTTTGATCGCTTGTTGAATATTTTTATAATGACAGATATAATTCTTTTTGTTAAGTAGATTTGGAACTAATTTCGCTACTATACAAGGTTTTCCACCATAACTTTCTCGTGTTGTTAATTGACTCTTAGACAACATTGAATCTGGTACTAACATTCTCTCAGGCAGAAACGGGTAATCATTATGCAAATCATGTAAATATTCTGGATATTCAACGTCAAATTCAAGATAATAAGTGTGATCAGCATCAGATAAATCTTTCTTAACACTGTTAGTGTATTCACCAAATTCTCTTCCAGTAACCCATTTATCAACTGCATAAGGCATCGATTGAGACATAGCCGAACTATAAAGCGCATTTGCTTACAGGTAAATAATATAGCTAGAAGGTTGCTTCGGATCATAATCAGGTAAGTACCTATTGTTAGCTCGAGCATGTTTATGACTAATGACTGATATTCCACCACGAATCGCTTGCTCGAAAAAGTTAAACATATCAATATCACCATCTGTTATCAACTCTGTCGTGGCATTTGTTATCTTATATAGAGCGTCCCAGCTTAATCCTGGACTCGAGAAATACCAAGCGGGATCTAGTTCATATTTGCCTAATGAGGTTTTTTCTGAAACTTTGAAATATATCATCAAGCAGCAACACGTCTTGAATCACATAGATGTCTGTATAATCACCAAGACTTTTACAACCGAAACGCTCAAATACATTTTTAGCGTATAAATATTCAAAATCTGAAATACCTTCTCCGGATAATTTCGAATAAAACTTATCTTGGCCAAGCAATCATTTATCATCAAGGACAGCAATATTATCTAAATACTCATATGGGAAAATTCATTTTTTTTTTCTCATCAAATCAGCAGGACCAGCTGTATTAAATAAATCATCCAGACTCATACAAACCTTTTTAAAATTCATAAAACTCATCTTGGAAAACATCGGCGCATTTATTATGTTTTAACAAGTCTTTGAGAGTACCATTTTTTGTGTAATCATGAGAGATGCATTTTTCTAAGAATTTTTTTATTTTTTTTCTGAAACTCTTCAGGATCTTCAAGAAAGTTTTTTAACATGTCTTTTAGAAATTCTAATTCATCTTGGCTACAGTTTTTCAAGAAATCATCATTAATTTTATCAGGTCTAATCACAGGTTTTATAGCATTAGGTTTATCATCTATCGATAAATAACTAGGACATACCGCACCTGGGTTAAAGTATTCCTCCAACGATGTAAACTCACTGCACTTTTTAGCGAGCGCTTCCAACGATGACGCCATAAACTGCATGCTGTCCATGAATCCTAACGGACCAAGTGACACTGACATAAATTTTTCAACATTATTAGGAATCGCGCCAATCTTTTTATCATTACAGAGATCAACCACCTCAGGGTGACCTAAACGCAGTAATAACAAAATGGCTATCATAACCTCGGAAATTATGGGCGATACAAGGAATTACATTTACTTTATGAAAATCATCTTTACAATCTTTATGAGCTGCTCCTAAATAATTACCTGTATATAACAGTAATCAACAACATTAGTGAGATCTTTAGGCCTTGACAGCTTCTTTGGCTTTGATTTTGCTTTAGCGCCAGATGTATCTTGCTGACTGCTATCTTGCTGTCTGGCTATCTTGCTAGCTGCTTTCACAGCAAAGCCTTGATTGCAAATATGACAGAGTTTTGCTTTATTATATTCTAAGTATTGTTCTGGCGTCGTTTTAACCTCAGGCTTTACAGAACGTTTTTGATAGATTTTATTGGCTTCCTCAAACAGATTCTTAATCAACCAAACTGCTGGATCTTCATCTATCTCAGACTTTCTTCTATAAATTTAAACCGGCTCAGATAGCTTCGGGTCAACAATACAAGTAATCTTATAAGCAACCGCCACCATTTTATGCAGATGAGTTTTAACTGTTTTTGCTTGCTGACTGTTTTCAATCTGACTATCTTGAGAATTTGCTTTCTGATTGTTTTCCTGCTGACTATCTTGAGAATTTGCTTGTTGATTGTTTTCCTGCTGATTATCTTGAGAATTTGCTTGTTGATTGTTTTTATGCTGACTAGTAATTGGTTCTAAAATTGGTTCTAAAATTGACTCGAAATCGTATGTAATCGTAAATGGTAATGTTGCGCTTTTCTTAAACTTATTAAACTTTAACAATCTATTTTTCTTATTCGGCAAACTTGTTCTTTGATTATAAATACAATATTTTTCATGTTCCTGTAGGCGCCCCAAGCTTGTAAAGCCATGCAAATATTTATAACAAAAGTATAATTTATTCTTGCACTTGCTATATTGTTTTCCAGCGAGCCCATTAAAATTCTTTATCAGCGAGAAATGTTTTTTATACATCAACAGGTTTGTTGTCCTAATTCCAGCATATGGTGATATTCTAACCGGGTAAAGTTTGCAAGCGCTGTCAAGTGAGAACATATTAATACCATCTGGAATCAACTTGCGATTTTGGCTTTCAATCTGAAATAATTGCTTAACCGAAATTGGGAAATTAATACCATCTAAATTTAGTTTTGAAACATGTTCTAGATAATTTGAAACTCTATTAGGATTTTTATCAGCTGGAAACAAACTTGCTAAAATACTCCACATGAGACATTTTTCATCATCGCTAACGACATTAATACAACATTGAGAATATATTATTTTCTTAGGCAACTTGATAAATTTTCCAGCTCGAAGTGGATTGTATTCATGTGTATGTATGAATAAAAATTCTTTCGCTAACACTATCCAACCTGAACCAGATCGAGTATATCCATCAATACCATTTTCAAGCTCTTGAGAGATTTTAGCCATTATTTCAGAAATATCCGACTCAGCAAGAACGATAACTGGATTTGCTTTTATATATGGACGAGCATGTTTATCAGGGTCAACGCTTTTTACTAAAACCCACAGCTCATTGCTTAAGTAATTGTATTCAGTAATTTTTACTGTAATTTCTAAAGGTCTCTGGGGTTTTAGTAAAAAGCGATGACATATTTATTCAGCATATTTTAATTTTTATTTAATTTTTCCCACTTATTATAAATTTAGCCAGATCCACAAATTGAGGTTAAAAACTCAATGTTGCCTGCTGGGCTTAATTTGGCAAAATAAACATTAAAATTAGCCCCACGTAAGAGACAATTATCAACCAAAATAAGGACAAAATTTAATGTTGTCTAAAAAGGTTTAATTTGACTAAATGAATATTAAAATCGGCCCCATGCAAAAGATAATTATCAAGCAAAATAAGGCTTAAATTCAACGTTGTCTGAAGGTTTTAAAATCGTTAAATGAGGTAAAAATTTAATGTTTTCTGAAAGTTTTAAAATCGCTTAATTCGATAAAATGCTGGCATTTTTAATTTAATTATTAATTTTATTTTTATTATTTATAGAATAATGCCAGCGATTACGTATTTAACACCAAAAGATGAAAAAGATATAATTTGGCTTAGATTTTTAAAACCGGCTTCACAAATTTCAAAAGATTATAAAATTGGGCTATCTCGAGTATATGAAATCTGGAGAACCGCCGAAGTCATGAAAATCCTCTCAAAAAACATAAGTCAAGCTAAAGATTTTGAGGAACCTGACTTCGCTGACGAGGCAAAATATTCTCGTGGGACGCTTGTTGATCGAATAGAAAACGCCTGCAACGATATCAGAATTTTAAAGTATTCCAATAAACTGCTTGAGGAAAATTTAGAGAAAGAAATAAATCTGAGGCAGTGTGAGTATGATGAGTTACTTAAATCCACTGAAAATATAAAATCGAAAATTGCTAAATATTATCTTGAAGGTATTAAACATGAAGCTGACAATGCTGAGCTTGATAGAAAAATAAAACTAGATCTTGAAGGTATTAAACCTGAGTGCAATCTAAAACCTGAAAACAAAAAACAGGTAAAATCAAATTATTCTACAGGTTATCCTATTTTCTATAACAACAAATCTAAACAGTATGAAAGAAACATTTATACAGCAGAAAGTGTGCGAGCTTGTGCTGAACGAACCTCAGATGAACTTAGAGCATTAAGAAATTTAAAACGTTACATATTTGTCGGTTTGATATTAAATATTTTGCGTATAATAATAATTTAGCTATTTTGCACGTTTAGACCTCATATTCATAGTGTTAATACAGAACGAATAACATAGCGAGGATTGACTAATTTTGATGATAAGCGTTATTGCAGTGATGGTATAAGTACATTAGCTCACGGACATTATAGAATAAAGTCGGATCAAGTTTAAGTTTAAGTTTAAAGATTACTTTTTTCCCGTTCGATTGTTTTAAGATTGTTTAAAAATATATTATCTAACCGGATAATTCTGGATAAAACCAGTTAAAACCGGCCCATGTTTGAAAAATGATTATCTACTAAGTTAATTTAATTTGAATGCAAAATTAATTCTATATAATAATGTAACCACATAATCTTAATTCTTTATTTCTGTGATTTCAGTCATTCTTTTTTTTAACCATGTTATGTAGACTTATAATCTTTAGTATTTACTATAACAATAATATTTGTGCTCATGGTCATTTTTCAACTTTTCTTTTTAAGGTTTTATAAGTAACTCTGATGCTTCTATCTGAAACATGATGTTTTTAAACTGTTTTAGGTTAAATTTATAATAAGTCAGTATCGGTTAATATTTGTGCTCATATCCATTTTTTATATTTATTTTTGAGATTTCCAAGATGAAGTTGGATTTTGTAGCCCTTTAGCATCAAAATAACCACTAAAAAACCTGGTATTTTGTTACTTTTTATCCATATAGAAGCCTTTTTAGGTCAATCTGAGGCTTTATTTGATGGAGTGTGCTCATAGCCTCTTTTTCCTATACTACTCCTCTGTCCCACACCTTTGCAAAGCATTCACGCTGAGAACTTATATTTGTGCTCTATATCTATTGTACATAGCTAAGTTTGAAGATGTATTCATTACTGTTTGTCTCACAGGCAACGATAATCAGCATGCATACCTATGAACTAACTGCAAACTACATACAACGGTAACAATGGCCTCCAAATTTCGCACAAAATCGTTGGAATAGGTAGTAAGTATTTTATAGTGTAATACTTTCCAAACATCCATTATATTTGTCCTAAATTACATTGCTAGACTTTGCCATATGCTTCTTGTATATTCCTTTTTACCTTCATATTACTTGAATTATAATTCGATGCGTCAAACATCAAGAATTTCTTTTACAAAACCATGCATAATCTTTCCAATTTAAACAGCTCATTCATGTTTGCTGGAAAACTAAAGAAAAAGAAGGGAAAACACAATAAACAAACAAAGACGATTCATCGTGCTGCATAGGCCACATCTTTTATTCAAATTATGAAATACTCTTGTATTAAAATTTCCAATCATTATAGTTCCGCGATGGGACAGTGGATATATGAAATTAGAAAGCTAATTAAAGGTTAGAATATATCATCATTATGCAAAAGAAAGCCACAAAATGCACCTATATCTTATTGCTCAGATAATGAAAAATATATGTACCCAGTCAATAAGCCGGCAGCAAAACAAGTTGTTTTAAGAGTTGATACAGGTAAAGCTATTGGACAGAGGCAAAATACAAAACGTCACATGGTTTGGACAGAAGTGAAAGTTTTAAGAAGGAATACACTTAAGAAGCATTTATTACGATTGTAAATGCAAATGGTTCATCAACAATCTTCAGAGACATTTTGCCTTTCCAGAAAAAGAATTGCATTTTTCGATTCTTGTGTTCACTTCCAAAGAATCAAATTATTATTGAATGTAATTGAGCATAAAAATATTAGCACGTACTGAATGTATTGTATATGTTTAATTTTATCTTAAATATCTCCGACGATCATTTCAATTTTCTGATTTTTCATACCAATTAAAATACATTTGAGAACCTTACATAAATTCGATATTAATATGCAAGATATGAATGGGGAAATGCGAAGTTTTAGAATGAAGCCTAATATGCATTGACCCTGTGGTGTCTTCAAAATATAAAACAAAATGGTACTTATGCGAAGCTACATATGTCCTACATATAGCTTCATGACAGTTTAAGACCACCCTATGCTTGTCTCTCTCTGTCTCTGTCTCTCTCTCTCTGTCGATCCCCCTGTCTCGCTGTTTTCTCACCCACCATTACTACCGTGTCAAGATAGCGTTTATGAAGCTAGTTCAACATTTCCTGTGGTTGACTTTGTGACAATTTATGAAGACAAAAGCATATTGTGAAAGGTAAATACTCATCTAATTACCATCACATTTCTGATACTACAAACACACAATGTGAAGAAATTTGTCTTGATCGTTTAGAAAGAAACAAATGTGTATATTTTACCTTCTCAGTCTAAATTTACAATGAGACGTTATGTCTCAAGACGACATTGAGGTCAAACAAATGAAATAATGCGCAAACGTAATCGCATTATAATTATATTTAATTTATTTTATATGTACATATTTCTAAACATCAAACAATTTCATTAGAACGTTTCACAACAGACGCTAAAAACCTAATCCTATGTGATATCATTCAAGATGCAAATATATCCTCTAAAATGTATTCGCACGCGATAACCCAAGCTTAAGTATTTCAGTCGTATCAAACCAATAAACCAAACTATTCGTGGAAGGTTACTCTCGGACGCTTAGTTGAGGTGTCCTTTGCATAAGAGTCTCTTCATATGGACACTATTATATTTTGAAAACGTTTATCATTGCTTTTGCTTGAAAAGTGTTTCTTGAAATATCTAGCAGATGATGTTGAAAAATCAGTGAATAACGATCCTAGAGAGAGTTGCATGAATGTAGCTGCATATCCAAGGATTTATACGCCATGGTGTAAGAGTGAGTTTGGGTCCACATTCTCCTTTAGCTAGCATGTATCAAAGCATTGAAATTGCCCCTTCAATGTGCATCGGTTTGGCATCACCATGGTCACATAATACGCCCACTCCAGAATAGCTCTCAGTTCCAACTGTGAACCAATATTATTTCTACGCAACACCATTTCCCGCTTTTACAATCTTAAGTGTGAGCTTGTTAAATGTATTTAGAAGAAAAGCACAACACTTAAAGATTCATCCAAATTCATCTTTAATAAAGGCTCAGTTGCATACGGCTATTTTCTTCCTCGGGTGCTGTAAACACAACTCTAACTTAAACAGATCATTATTTCTTGTCAAAAAAGTATAGAAAAAAGACGCAAAGACGCAATCAACAGTTAATCACTGTTCATCTTGCTGCCAAGTCATGCCATCTCTTTAATCCAAATTATGTGTTAGTCATTTGTCCGCGGTTCTGATCATTATATTTCCGTGATGGGATAATGGATATATGCTATTTTCATGCTAGTTAAGGATTGGAATGTATCATCATTTTTGTCAGTGAAAAACACAACATACATCTTTACCTGGTGCCACAGACAACGAATAGTAATGGTACATGACACAATAAGCCGAAAACACAACACTTTGTTTTAAAAATAGATACAGCTAAAGTGACTGTACTGAGAACATAATACAAATAACCCACAAACGTTTGATAGAAGTGGAAGTTTAAATAAGAGATAACCGTTAAATCGTTAGAATCGTTCACTTAGATTGTTCAGCGAAATTTGTTCATCAACATTCTTCATAGACGTTTAACCTTTACCGGTAAACATTTACAATTTCCAAAGTTTTTAAATACTTTGAAATAATCCAACTATGTGTTTATGTAATAGAGGATAAAGGTATTAGCAAAGAGTGAATAAATGATGTCTGTTTAATTTTCCCTCAATTCTCTCCGATGGGCATCTCAATTTTCTAATACTGCATCTATATTCAATCATCTTTACGAAAGTTGCATAGCTTCAGTGTTAATAAGCAAGATATGAATGGATACATAGGAAGATTTAGACTGAAGCCCGGTCTGAATTGGATGAGTAGTATCATCATTCTCTCTCTCTCTCTCTCTCTCTCTCTCTCTCTCTCTCTTTATTTATATATGCAATAAATTGACGACGAACAGTGCAAAACTACTATCTAACTAGCCAAAGCGCTTTCGACTCTTAATGAGTCTTTTTCAAAGTCATATACAAATCATAAACATAACAAACAAATAAAATGCAAAAACCATTGTGTTTACAAAACTCTACATAGAATTCTGCAAACTCAATTGTTTTTGTGTTTTATTTGTTTGTTTTGTCTATGTTTTGTATCTCTCTCTCTCTCTCTCTCTCTCTCTCTCTCTCTCTCTTCGTGTCAATGCTTAAATACATAATATCAAATGTCACGCAGATAAACTAAAACACAGTGTAAAGACATTTATCTCGATCGCTCCAACAATAAAGCTAGTGTACATCTTGCATTCTAGTTCTAAATATCCGATGATAAATCATGCCTCAAACCTACGTTCAGGTCAGATAAATTTCACGAATATGCGAAAGTAACCGCATTATAATTGAATTCCATTATTTTTTTTCCATGAATTTATTTTTATACACCAATCATTTTTAGCAATATTAGCCTTCATTAGAAAATTCAGTCCTGTTCCCAAAATGCATTAAGAGGCAAATATATCCTTCCAGTAAGTATGTTGTTTCATACACATCTCTCGTGGAAAACCCATCAAATGCATTTCACTGTTGTCAATCACTAAAGTCAATTCATTCTGAGTGAGTAACTACTATGTGGAAACATACGATCGGACGGTTACTTAAGATATATTTTGCATAAAATACCCTGAAATCAGTGAATACCAGCTTTACCTTCTTATAATTCATAGCTATACAAAACCACTAAATAGTACATTTTAACATGGACAAATGATAGGCAGTGTCGTATTTATAAAGATGAATTTTGGAAGATATCTACACCATAATAGACCAGAGTGTTTGGGTCCACATTATTCTGGTTGTATCAAGGCATTGAAAGCGCCCCGCAACGTGCATTGGTTTGGCATCACCATGGTTACATAACAAGTCCAAGTCCGAATAGCACTCTCTCCCACCTGTTGTCACATATTATTCAAATAAAACACCGTTTTCGCATTTACAAATTTGATTATAACAATTGGACATTATGTATAAGAGGAGGAAACCAAATTACAAGTAAACCCAACTTCACCCTTACCACTTGATAGGCTGTATAGGGTTATTTTCTTTCGTTCGTCCTGAACAACTAAATCAGCAGTCACAAGATTTGCATGTATCGATCACACTCTCTCTCTCTCTCCCTCTCTCTCTCTCTCTCTCTCTCTCTCTCTCTCTCTCTCTCTCTCTCTGTTCTCACACCCAACCATTTATTATGTATCAATATAGACATTATGAAAGGATTCCAACCGCAACGATTCCTAAGGTTGACTTTTTGTGCTTATGGATATTTCATGAAATAAATCGGACATGTTCAAGAATCGCATATCTAATGCTGGAAACGAAATTGGAAGAAATCCCTCTTGATCGTTTTAAAAGTTTCTTTCTGAGTGATTTGAGATTTTTTATTTAACTTTAACCATTTTTCAGTCATGTCGCTCCGATATCTGCAGCGTGGCAGTTGATGATGATGTCAAGCACTGGGGCATCGTAATGCAAACATGCATCATCATGTCCCACCCAGTCACATTATCCTCACACAAGGCTGACCAGATCTAACACTAACCTCTAGTTTCTAAGCACGAGCGAGGCAGCTTCCCGAACCATTTTTATAAGTCTTCAGTATGACTCTGCCAGGATTCGAACCCAGGATCTCCCTCATTCGAGGCGGACGCTCAACCGACATAGGATAACGGACCTATCCCGTTCAAAGGAGGAGCATTTGTGTATATTTTACCTTCTCATTCTAAAGTTATAATCATACGCTATATCTCAAATTGCATTTGAGAGAAAAGAGCACAATTTAGAAACAAATCCTAACCAGATAAGTATTCATAGAGCAGAATATCGCAGGATATATAAACCATGCTTGAAAAGTGAGTTTGACTTAACATTCTCGTTTTGTTAGCTTGTAGCAAATTATTGAAATTCCCCCGCAGCGTATATTCGTTTGGCATCACTATGGTTACATATCTAGTCCACACTCGAATACCTGTCTTTCACAGCTGCCATCAAGTGCTATTTTTCTGCAACACAAAGTTTCGCTTTTCAAGACTCAATTCTGATCTTGGACTATTTATTTAGAAAACGACATCAACCCAACACATAGTAGATAAAGGAAACTCCACTTTCACGCTTAATATTTAATCAGCTGTATACGGTTATTTTCACTATTTCGTGCTGCAGTCATAAATAGTCAACCAAGATTTAACGTCTTGTAAGGCCAAGTTTGTTTTAATATATTAACTGTGAATTCACGTCAAACATTAATTTCAATTCAATAAATTATAACTTTATTTAAACCAATGTGTTGATGCTCTTGCTTGAAATTGCACACTAGCACAATCACAAATAAGTACAAAAAAAAACGAATGAAGGTTGTACTAGCACCTAAATCTATCTTCGATGACATGACAACACTAAATGAATCAGAAGAATGAAACTTTAATTACCACTGTACAATGATATTATTCCTCTAGACAATTCCTACACAATTTGCACTTCTAAAAGTATTGTTCAATCCACAAAGCATTTGAGCAATTCATCTTGGTGCAAAGAGAGACCGACACATCCAGTTTAAACATAGAATAACCGACAAAGATATTCAAGTTAATTGCAATGCAACTAGGACGAATACTAAACCAGTGTTATAGATTCTGTCAAAAACAACATCGTTTACACGGATAGAAAAACAAAGAAAGCTGTATTTATTTTTCAAGATAAGTATTGTTTCGTATTCCGATAATCGCGATTAACTATGATTCGATTTCTTTCAACATAATACTATTAATTTGATGCCAAACTATTGCGAGAAGCACAATTTTAAACATTTTCATGAGCAGGAACACAGATGAAGAATGTTATATTATGCTAAGGGATAAATTTGAAAAAGAGACTCGGAGTAAGACGACATAAACAAAATCTAAATGCATGAAGATGTTTACGATTTTAAAGGAAAAAAAAAATGTACAAAATACGAATCTATTGTTCTGATCATTGGACAATAAATATATCTAGTAAACGATACCAGGTTTTTTTTAAAACTGTCGTTCATTGTAGATTCCCTTTCTTATGTAACAGTATAATACATTTGTCCCGAATTCGGTCTTCCTCCACACAACAGACATGACAAAATACATTAATTTAGTACCAACGACGTGGTGTTTTCATTTGTGTACATCGTTCCTCTATCCCACATGTTTTCGTAACATACATGTTCAGAAGATCTTTTTTTACTGTGCTTCAATGGTTTTGATTCTTCTCTCCGGTCCTCGCAAAGGTATATAACATAATCAAATAAAACCATGCATACCTACAAACCTATCAAAATGCATAAAATGTAACCGACTCCATTTCATAGAAACTCGACCTAGTCAGAAAAGAGTTTTTTAGGTGGAAAAACTTCCAACTATTCATAATGTGTGTCTTTCAATTGAACTTTACATTTTGCCCATCAGATTTGTGTTTTTCTAAGCAGCTTGCACGATAGTTAATTTCCTCTGTCCGCGTGAAATTATTTTATGGATGGATCAACGTTTCGAAAAACCGAAACAACAGTTTTGCAAAAACAAATCATGTCTATCGTTCTACTTTAAAACAATCCATTCTTGTTTGCTACAAGAATATATTTTATTAATATATAATAAAAATATTAGTATTCTAAAATATAATGATAATGATAATTATACTAATATATTTTTTTTAAATAATATATATTAATAAAAATATTGTTTCGTCAGTACCTACTAAGTGGAGCTTACTTTCGGACGGATATTTGGATGTTTTTGGCAAAACTCTCTTTTTATTGGTATTATTACCTTTTGAAAACGTTTACCAATAGGTAAACATGGTTTCTTCAAATACAAAGAACGCATTGGTGAAATGTAAAGAAATACGAATGTATTCTTTTTATCATTGGATAATAAATATATCTAGTAAATGATATCATTTCTCTTTAAATTGTCGTTTATTGTAATTTTCTTTTGTTACATAATATTAGAATACACTTATCCCGATTTCGGACTTCCTCCACAAAATAGACATTACAAAATATATCAATTTAGTACCAACGACGTGGCGTTTTCATTGATGTACATTGTTCCTCTATCCCACACGTTTTCATAACATACATGTTCAGAAGATCTATTTTTACTGTGTTTCTATGGTTTTGAGCTAAATTTAGCGGTCGTGTATCCAATCACTCTTCTTCTCTCCGGTCCTCGCAAAGCCATATAACATAAACATAAAAACCATGCATGCCTACGAACCGGTCACAATGCGTAAAATGTAACTGTCACCAATAATTCATACAAACTCGGCTTAGACAGTGGCGAGATTTCATGTACAATAACTTGCAAGTATTCAAAATTATGTGTCTTTCAATTCAACTTTACATTTTGCCCATCAGATTTGTATCTTTCTAATCAGCTTGGGCGATAGTTCATTTTCTCTATCCGCGTGATATTATTTTATGGTTGGATCAATGTTTCGAGAAATCGAAACAACAGTTTTGTAAAACAAATCATGTTTATCGTTCTACTTTAAAACAATTCATTCTTGTTTTGCTACAAGAATATATTTTATTAATATATATTAAAATTATTAATATTCTAAAATATAATGATAATGATAACTATACTAATATAATTTTAATAAATAATATATATTAATACAAATATTGTTTCGTCAGTACCTACTAAATGCAAGCTTACTTTCGGACGGATATTTGGATGTTTTTGGCAAAACTCTCTTTTTATTGGTATCATAACCTTTTGAAAACTCTCACGAATAGCAAAACAGGGATTCTTCAAATATCTAGAACGCAGTGGTAAAATCAGTGTATACCACCATTACCTTCTTATAACTCATATCTATATAAAAACACTACATAGTACATTTTCACATGGACAAATAATAGTCAGTGTCGTAGTTGTAAAGCTGAATTTTGGAAAATATATAAACTATAGCAAACCAGAGTGTTTGGGTCCACATTATTCTGCTTGTATCAAGGAATTGAAAGCGCCCTGCAATGTGCATTCGTTTGGCATCGCCGTATTTGCATAACACGTCCACGTCCGAATAGCGCTCTTTCCCACCTGTTGTCAAATATTATTCCAACGAAGCACCGTTTTCCACATTTACAAATTTGATTAAAACAATTGAACATTATGTATAAGAGGAGGAAACCAAATTACAAATAAACCCAAATAGCACTTAAAAGTGAATAGCCTGTACAGGGTTACTTTCTTTCGCTCGTCCTGAACGACTAAATCTGCAGTAACAATATTTGCATGTACCAATCACATTCTATTTCTGTCTCTAACTCTCTGTCTCTGTCTGTCTCTGTCTCTCTCTCTCTCTCTCTCTCTCTCTCTCTCTCTCTCTGTGCCGCTTTTTCGCACCCAACCGTTAATTATGTGCCAATATAGACATTATGAAGGGATTCCAAGCGTAAACGATTCCTAAGGTTGACTTTGACTGCTTAAGGACATTTCATAAAGTAAATCGGACATTTTGAATAATCGCAGATCTAATGCTATAAACGAATTTGGAAGAAATCCTTCTGAACCGTTTGAACAGTGTCTTTCTGTATGATTTGGGACTTTTAACTTACCTTTTAAAAATGTTCAGTCATGTCACTACGATATCTGCAATATGGCATTTGATAGTGATGTAAGCACTGGGGCATCATAATGCAAACATGTAGCATCATGTTCCACCCAGTCACATTATCCTCACACAAGGCTGACCAGATCTAACACTAACCTCTAAGTGCTGAGCGCCAAGCCAGGCACCTTCTCGAACCATTTTTATTAGTCTTTAGCATGGCTCGCCCAGGGTTCGACCAGGACCTCCTCAATCGGGCAGACGATCCATCCCTAACCTCTGGAGCAGTGCTGATGCGCGGCATTTGAGAGAAGCACAGAAAGCACACATCCAACCGTATTTCATTTCAGGATATATAAACCAATCTTTGAGATTGTTTACATTTCCTCTGTTAGCATGTATCAAAGTAATGAAATTCCCCCGCAGCGTATATCCGTTTGGCATCACTATGGTTACATATCTAGTCTACATTCGAATACCTGTCTTTCACAGCTGTCATCAAGGCAACCAAATTTTCGCTTTTCAAGGCTTAATTCTGATCATGGACTATTTATGTAGAAAGAGACATAAGACACAACACATAGCAATTAAAGGAAGCTCCAATTTCACACTTAATATTTAATCAGGTGTATCAGGTTATTTCCACTATTTCGTGCTGCAGTCATAAATCATCAATCAAGATTTAACGTCTTGTAAGGCCAAGTTTGTTTTAATATATTAACTGTGAATTCACGTCATGCATGAATTTCAATTTAATAAATTATAAATTTATTTAATGAAATGTGTTGATGCTCCTGCTTGAAATGGCACAATAGCTCAATCACAAATAAGTACAAGAAAAACGAATGAAAGTCGTACTAACACCTAAATCTATCTTCGTTGACACGACAACATTAAATGAATCAGAAGAATGTAAATTTGTATTAGAACTGTACAATTATATCATTTCTCTAGACAATTCCTACACAATTTGCACTTCGAAATGTATTGATCAATCATAAAAAAACATTTGAGCAATTCGTATTGGTGCAAAGAGAAACCGATACGTCCTGTTTCAAAAAAGCATAAGCGACAAAGATTGTCAAGTTAATTTCATTAAAACTAGGACGAATATTAAACCAGTATTATAGATGCTGTCAAAAAGAATTTCGTTTACACGCATAGAAATAAAACGAAAGCAGTATTTATATTCCAAGATAAGAATTGGTTCATATCCCGATAATCGAGATTAACTATGATTCGATTTCCTTCAACATAATACTATTAATCTGGTGGCAAACAGTTGAGAAAAGCACAGTCTTAAAAATGTTAATGAGAAGGAACTCAGACAAAGAATGTTATATTATGCTAAGGGATACATTTGAAAAACAGACTCACAGTAAGAGGACATAAACAGAATCTAAATGCATGAAGATATTTACGGATTTTAACGAACAAGATGTAAAGAAATACGAATGTATTTTTTTTATCATTGGATAATAAATATATCTAGTAAATGATATCATTTCTCTTTAAATTGTCGTTTATTGTAATTTTCATTTGTTACATAATATTAGAATACACTTATCCCAATTTCGGTCTTCCTCCACAAAATAGACATTACAAAATATATTAATTTAGTACCAACGACGTGGTGTTTTCATTGGTGTATATTGTTCCTCTACCCCACACGTTTTCATAACATACATGTTCAGAAGATCTATTTTTAGTGTGTTTCTATGGTTTTGAGCTAAATTTGTCGGTCGTGTATCCAATCACTCTTCTTCTCTCCGGTCCTCGCAAAGCCATATAACATAACCATAAAAACCATGCATACCTACGAACCGGTCACAATGCGAAAAATGTAACTGACTCCAAAATTTCATACAAACTCGGCTTAGACAGTGGCGAGATTTCATGTACAATAACTTGCAAGTATTCAAAATTATGTGTCTCTCAATTCAACTTTACATTTTGCCCATCAGATTTGTATATTTCTAATCAGCTTGGACGATAGTTAATTTCCTCTATCCGCGTGTTATTATTTTATGGTTGGATCAGTGTTTCGAAAAATCGAAACAACAGTTTTGTCAAACAAATCATGTTTATCGTTCTACTTTAAAACAATTCATTCTTGTTTTGCTACAAGAATATATTTTATTAATATATGTTAAAATTTGTAATATCCTAAAATATAATGATAATGATAATTATACTAATATGATTTTAACAAATAATATATATTAATACAAATATTGTTTCGTCAGTACCTACTAAATGCAAGCTTACTTTCGGGCGGATATTTGAACGTTTTTGACAATACTCTCTTTTTATTGGTATCATAACCTTTTGAAAACTCTCACGAATAGCAAAACAGGGATTCTTCAAATATCTAGAACGCAGTGGTGAAATCAATGTATACCACCATTACCTTCCTATGACTCATATCTATATAAAAAACACTACATAGTACATTTTAACATGGACCAATAATAGGCAGTGTCTTAGTTATAAAGCTGAATTTTGGACAATATATAAACCATAGTAAACCAGAATGTTTGGGTCCATATTGTTCTGCTTGTATCAAGGAATTGAAAGCGCCCGCAATGTGCCTTCGTTTGGCATCGCCATATTTACATAACACGTCCACGTCCGAATAGCACTCTTTTCCATGTGTTGTCAAATAGTATTCCAACGAAAATCCGTTTTCCACATTTACAAATTTGATTTAAACAATTGGACATTATGTATAAGAGGAGGAAACCAAATTACAAGTAAACCCAAATGCACCCATAACACATAATAGGCTGTATGGGGTTATTTTCTTTCCTTCGTCCTGAACAACTAAAGCAGCAGTAACAAGATTTGCATGTAAGGATCACACTCTATCCCTGACTCTAACTCTGTGTCTCTGTCTCTCAGTCTGTCTGTCTGTCTGTCTCTGTCTCTCTCTCTCTGTCTCTCTCTCTCTCTGTCTCTGTCTCTCTCTCTCTCTCTCTCTCTCTCTCTCTCTCTCTCTCTCTCTGTGCCTCTATTTTCACACCCAACCGTTAATTATGTATGAATATAGACATTATGAAGGGATTCCAAGCGCAACGATTCCTAAGGTTGACTGTTTGTGCTTATGGACATTTCATGAAGTAAATCGGACATTTGGAATAACCGCACGTCTAATGCTATAAACGAATTTGGAAGAAATCCTTCTGAACCGTTTAAAATGTGTGGTTCTGTGTGATTTGGGATTTTTAACTTAACTTTTAAAAATTTTCAGTCATGTCGCTACGATGTCTGCAGTGTGGCAGTTGATGGTGACGTCAAGCACTGGGGCATCATAATGAAAACATGTTGCATCATGTTCCACCCAGTCACATTATCCTCACACAAGGCTGACCAGATCTAACACTAACCTCTAAGTGCTGAGCGCCAAGCCAGGCACCTTCTCGAACCATTTTTATTAGTCTTTAGCATGGCTCGCCCAGGGTTCGATCCCAGGACCTACCTCAATCGAGGCAGACGATCCAATCCCATAGGCCAACGGACCGATTCCATTAAAAATGGAGCATTTGTGTATATTTTACCTTCTCATTCTAAAATTATAATGATGCGCTATATCACAAATCGGCATTTGAGAGAAAAGAGCACAATTTAGAAAGCACACATCCTAACCAGATTCGTATTCATAGAGCAGCATTTCGCAGGATATATAAACCAATGCTTGAAACGTGAGATTGATTTAACATTCTCCTCTGTTAGCATGTATCAAAGTAATGAAATTCCCCCGCAGCGTATATCCGTTTGGCATCACTATGGTTACATATCTAGTCTACATTCGAATACCTGTCTTTCACAGCTGTCATCAAGTTCTATTTCTCTGCAACACAAATTTTCGCTTTTCAAGGCTTAATTCTGATCATGGACTATTTATGTAGAAAGAGACATAAGACACAACACATAGCAATTAAAGGAAGCTCCAATTTCACACTTAATATTTAATCAGGTGTATCAGGTTATTTTCACTATTTCGTGCTGCAGTCATAAATCATCAATCAAGATTTAACGTCTTGTAAGGCCAAGTTTGTTTTAATATATTAACTGTGAATTCACGTCATGCATGAATTTCAATTTAATAAATTATAAATTTATTTAATGAAATGTGTTGATGGTCCTGCTTGAAATGGCACAATAGCTCAATCACAAATAAGTACAAGAAAAACGAATGAAAGTCGTACTAACACCTAAATCTATCTTCGTTGACACGACAACATTAAATGAATCAGAAGAATGTAAATTTGTATTAGAACTGTACAATTATATCATTTCTCTAGACAATTCCTACACAATTTGCACTTCGAAATGTATTGATCAATCATAAAAAAAACATTTGAGCAATTCGTATTGGTGCAAAGAGAAACCGATACGTCCTGTTTCAAAAAAGCATAAGCGACAAAGATTGTCAAGTTAATTTCATTAAAACTAGGACGAATATTAAACCAGTATTATAGATGCTGTCAAAAAAAATTTCGTTTACACGGATAGAAATAAAACGAAAGCAGTATTTATATTCCAAGATAAGAATTGGTTCATATCCCGATAATCGAGATTAACTATGATTCGATTTCCTTCAACATAATACTATTAATCTGGTGGCAAACAGTTGAGAAAAGCACAGTCTTAAAAATGTTAATGAGAAGGAACTCAGACAAAGAATGTTATATTATGCTAAGGGATACATTTGAAAAACAGACTCACAGTAAGAGGACATAAACAGAATCTAAATGCATGAAGATATTTACGGATTTTAACGAACAAGATGTAAAGAAATACGAATGTATTCTTTTCATCATTGGATACTAAATATATCTAGTAAATGATATCATTTCTCTTTAAATTGTTGTTTATTGTAGATTTCCTTTGTTACATAATATTAGAATACACTTATCCCGATTTCGGTCTTCCTCCACAAAATAGACATTACAAAATATATTAATTTAGTACCAACGACGTGGTGTTTTCATTGGTGTACATTGTTCCTCTACCCCACACGTTTTCATAACATACATGTTCAGAAGATCTATTTTTACTGTGTTTCTATGGTTTTGAGCTAAATTTGTCGGTCGTGTATCCAATCACTCTTCTTCTCTCCGGTCCTCGCAAAGCCATATAACATAACCATAAAAACCATGCATACCTACGAACCGGTCACAATGCGAAAAATGTAACTGACTCCAAAATTTCATACAAACTCGGCTTAGACAGTGGCGAGATTTCATGTACAATAACTTGCAAGTATTCAAAATTATGTGTCTCTCAATTCAACTTTACATTTTGCCCATCGGATTTGTATATTTCTAATCAGCTTGGACGATAGTTAATTTCCTCTATCCGCGTGTTATTATTTTATGGTTGGATCATTGTTTCGAAAAATCGAAACAACAGTTTTGTAAAACAAATCATGTTTATCGTTCTACTTTAAAACAATTTCATTCTTGTTTTGCTACAAGAATATATTTTATTAATATATGTTAAAATTAGTAATATCCTAAAATATAATGATAATGATAATTATACTAATATGATTTTAACAAATAATATATATTAATACAAATATTGTTTCGTCAGTACCTACTAAATGCAAGCTTACTTTCGGACGGATATTTGGACGTTTTTGACAATACTCTCTTTTTATTGGTATCATAACCTTTTGAAAACTCTCACGAATAGCAAAACAGGGATTCTTCAAATATCTAGAACGCAGTGGTGAAATCAATGTATACCACCATTACCTTCCTATGACTCATATCTATATAAAAAACACTACATAGTACATTTTAACATGGACCAATAATAGGCAGTGTCTTAGTTATAAAGCTGAATTTTGGACAATATATAAACCATAGTAAACCAGAATGTTTGGGTCCATATTGTTCTGCTTGTATCAAGGAATTGAAAGCGCCCTCAATGTGCCTTCGTTTGGCATCGCCATATTTACATAGCACGTCCACGTCCGAATAGCACTCTTTTCCATGTGTTGTCAAATAGTATTCCAACGAAAATCCGTTTTCCACATTTACAAATTTGATCTAAACAATTGGACATTATGTATAAGAGGAGGAAACCAAATTACAAGTAAACCCAAATTCACCCATAACACATAATAGGCTGTATGGGGTTATTTTCTTTCCTTCGTCCTGAACAACTAAAGCAGCAGTAACAAGATTTGCATGTAAGGATCACACTCTATCCCTGACTCTAACTCTGTGTCTCTGTCTCTCAGTCTGTCTGTCTGTCTGTCTCTGTCTCTCTCTCTCTCTGTCTCTGTCTCTCTCTCTCTCTCTCTCTCTCTCTCTCTCTCTCTCTCTCTCTGTGCCTCTATTTTCACACCCAACCGTTAATTATGTATGAATATAGACATTATGAAGGGATTCCAAGCGCAACGATTCCTAAGGTTGACTGTTTGTGCTTATGGACATTTCATGAAGTAAATCGGACATTTGGAATAACCGCACGTCTAATGCTATAAACGAATTTGGAAGAAATCCTTCTGAACCGTTTAAAATGTGTGGTTCTGTGTGATTTGGGATTTTTAACTTAACTTTTAAAAATTTTCAGTCATGTCGCTACGATGTCTGCAGTGTGGCAGTTGATGGTGACGTCAAGCACTGGGGCATCATAATGAAAACATGTTGCATCATGTTCCACCCAGTCACATTATCCTCACACAAGGCTGACCAGATCTAACACTAACCTCTAAGTGCTGAGCGCCAAGCCAGGCACCTTCTCGAACCATTTTTATTAGTCTTTAGCATGGCTCGCCCAGGGTTCGATCCCAGGACCTACCTCAATCGAGGCAGACGATCCAATCCCATAGGCCAACGGACCGATTCCATTAAAAATGGAGCATTTGTGTATATTTTACCTTCTCATTCTAAAATTATAATGATGCGCTATATCACAAATCGGCATTTGAGAGAAAAGAGCACAATTTAGAAAGCACACATCCTAACCAGATTCGTATTCATAGAGCAGCATTTCGCAGGATATATAAACCAATGCTTGAAACGTGAGATTGATTTAACATTCTCCTCTGTTAGCATGTATCAAAGTAATGAAATTCCCCCGCAGCGTATATCCGTTTGGCATCACTATGGTTACATATCTAGTCTACATTCGAATACCTGTCTTTCACAGCTGTCATCAAGTTCTATTTCTCTGCAACACAAATTTTCGCTTTTCAAGGCTTAATTCTGATCATGGACTATTTATGTAGAAAGAGACATAAGACACAACACATAGCAATTAAAGGAAGCTCCAATTTCACACTTAATATTTAATCAGGTGTATCAGGTTATTTTCACTATTTCGTGCTGCAGTCATAAATCATCAATCAAGATTTAACGTCTTGTAAGGCCAAGTTTGTTTTAATATATTAACTGTGAATTCACGTCATGCATGAATTTCAATTTAATAAATTATAAATTTATTTAATGAAATGTGTTGATGCTCCTGCTTGAAATGGCACAATAGCTCAATCACAAATAAGTACAAGAAAAACGAATGAAAGTCGTACTAACACCTAAATCTATCTTCGTTGACACGACAACATTAAATGAATCAGAAGAATGTAAATTTGTATTAGAACTGTACAATTATATCATTTCTCTAGACAATTCCTACACAATTTGCACTTCGAAATGTATTGATCAATCATAAAAAAACATTTGAGCAATTCGTATTGGTGCAAAGAGAAACCGATACGTCCTGTTTCAAAAAAGCATAAGCGACAAAGATTGTCAAGTTAATTTCATTAAAACTAGGACGAATATTAAACCAGTATTATAGATGCTGTCAAAAAAAATTTCGTTTACACGGATAGAAATAAAACGAAAGCAGTATTTATATTCCAAGATACGAATTGGTTCATTTTCCGATAATCGAGATTAACTATGATTCGATTTCCTTCAATATAATACTATTAATCTGGTGGCAAACAGTTGAGAAAAGCACAGTCTTAAAAATGTTAATGAGAAGGAACTCAGACAAAGAATGTTATATTATGCTAAGGGATACATTTGAAAAACAGACTCACAGTAAGAGGACATAAACAGAATCTAAATGCATGAAGATATTTACGGATTTTAACGAACAAGATGTAAAGAAATACGAATGTATTCTTTTCATCATTGGATACTAAATATATCTAGTAAATGATATCATTTCTCTTTAAATTGTTGTTTATTGTAGATTTCCTTTGTTACATAATATTAGAATACACTTATCCCGATTTCGGTCTTCCTCCACAAAATAGACATTACAAAATATATTAATTTAGTACCAACGACGTGGTGTTTTCATTGGTGTACATTGTTCCTCTACCCCACACGTTTTCATAACATACATGTTCAGAAGATCTATTTTTACTGTGTTTCTATGGTTTTGAGCTAAATTTGGCGGTCGTGTATCCAATCACTCTTCTTCTCTCCGGTCCTCGCAAAGCCATATAACATAACCATAAAAACCATGCATACCTACGAACCGGTCACAATGCGAAAAATGTAACTGACTCCAAAATTTCATACAAACTCGGCTTAGACAGTGGCGAGATTTCATGTACAATAACTTGCAAGTATTCAAAATTATGTGTCTCTCAATTCAACTTTACATTTTGCCCATCAGATTTGTATATTTCTAATCAGCTTGGACGATAGTTAATTTCCTCTATCCGCGTGTTATTATTTTATGGTTGGATCATTGTTTCGAAAAATCGAAACAACAGTTTTGTAAAACAAATCATGTTTATCGTTCTACTTTAAAACAATTTCATTCTTGTTTTGCTACAAGAATATATTTTATTAATATATGTTAAAATTAGTAATATCCTAAAATATAATGATAATGATAATTATACTAATATGATTTTAACAAATAATATATATTAATACAAATATTGTTTCGTCAGTACCTACTAAATGCA
>JAECUM010095854.1:0-21614 GCA_016617855.1 Megalonaias nervosa | reverse complement strand
CTTGTTTTTTTTACATGCTGTCAGACATCATTAGGATTTAGTCCTTTTGAACTTGTTTTTTTTACATGCTGTCAGACATCATTAGGATTTAGTCCTTTTGAACTTGTTTTTTTACATGCTGTCAGACATCATTAGGATTTAGTCCTTTTGAACTTGTTTTTTTACATGCTGTCAGACATCATTAGGATTTAGTCCTTTTGAACTAGTTTTTTTACATGCTGTCAGACATCATTAGGATTTAGTCCTTTTGAACTTGTTTTTTTACATGCTGTCAGACATCATTAGGATTTAGTCCTTTTGAACTTGTTTTTTTACATGCTGTCAGACATCATTAGGATTTAGTCCTTTTGAACTTTTTTTTTACATGCTGTCAGACATCATTAGGATTTAGTCCTTTTGAATTTGTTTTTTTACATGCTGTCAGACATCATTAGGATTTAGTCCTTTTGAACTTGTTTTTTTTACATGCTGTCAGACATCAATCTTCCTTACTATGTCTCTGATTTCAAATATAATTTGTAAAAGGCTTGTGAATTAGCAAAAACTAATCTCCATTCTGCTCAATCAAATATAAAATTAGGGTTCGACAGAAGTACAAAGGAAATAATTTTCAGCCTGGTGATAGAGTTCTGGCTCTGATGCCTATACTTCAAAATCCTCTTCTGGCTAAGTACTATGGTCTTTATACAGTTGAAAAGAAAGTAAATGACTTCAATTACATCATTTACACTCAAAGGAAACATAAACAACCTTGTCATATAGATGTCTTAAAGAAGTATTTTGGTAGAAATAGCCCTGTTAGTCATTCAATCAATTTAGTTATTTTGGTAGAAATAGCCCTGTTAATCATTCAATCAATTTAGTTATTCCTGCCCCACACACTGAGGATGTACACGACGGAATGCAATTTGACTAGTGAATTTTGTTTAACCAATCGTCGGAAATCAAAAATATTAAACGATCTGGACCAGAAACTTTCACATCTACACAAGGGAAGTAACGCAACTATTATGCCAATATGAACACTTGAGTCCAGATCTTCCAACACGAACAAATAAAATCTATCATGACGTAGAAATTGCATCCTCATTAGCAGAAATGTTTCAGAAATGAAATGCAGTATTAGCTCGAGAAACATTTCATAAAACAAGAATAAGTAACTGGATTTCACCATACAGCAAAGTCAAAAGTGTCACCAAAACGGATTAATTTCCGATGCCAGGATTCGATGACTGAAATTGGAATTGTAAAATGTGTCACCGCATTTGACTTTTTGAAAAGATTCTATTATTTTCCAGTCATAGAAAGAGCAAATTAAACTGTCGGAATTTGCAACTCTAGACTGACTCTATCAATGTTTTCTTTGAACGACTCAGTGATACAACAATTAAGTTATGTAAAAGTGAGTTAGCCGTAATTGTGTTACAGTTTTAGTACATAGTGTGGGACACATTCAAGTTAAACCTGTAGAATACAAGGTCGGGGCTATCTCTGAATTCCCCGTGCTTGTCAGTAAGAAGGAATTGATGCAATATCTGGGTATGCCTGGATATTATCAGACATTTTGATGAAACTTTCCATGAAATCTGAATCCCTGACCAATTATTGAATAAGAAGTCCAAGATTCAACGATCTAACAAATATCAGGAAGCTTTCGATAAACAAAAAGCCATACTTAGGAGTACACCAGTTATTTCAGCTCAAAGTTTCAGTCTATCATTCAAAATATATGTTGATGCAAGTGATGCAGATATTGGTGTTGATTCAAGAAACCCAAATTGGTGTGCACCAACCAGTATGCTATTGTTCTAAGCCGAAATTAGATAAACACCAAGGAAATCATTAAAAAATCGAGGAGGAATATTTAGCTTTAATAGTGGCTTTGCCACACTTTGAAGTCTATGTTAGTTCTCCGATTGTTGTATTCAGCAATCACAACCCCCTTACATTCATTAACAAACTGAAAAAGAAATATCAGAGATTGTTGTATTCACAACCCCCTTACATTCATTAACAAACTGAAAAAGAAATATCAGAGATTGTTGAGACTGCGTTTGATGCTGGAGAAATTCAACATATACATTAAACACATCAAGGGCAATGATAACTGATTGCAGAAGTCCTTTCACGTGTATGGATTCCTTTATGTAAATCTTGTATCATCCATAAGAAATGTTTCAATGTAATTGTAGTTATTATCAAATGTGCGTTTGAGCCAATGAAAGCTTGATTGTATAAATCTTTCCTTTTCTTTATGAGGGGAGATGTTAGGCAGATTTATATTGTGTGCTTAACTTTTATTCATGATTGCGGGTTTTAGTTTAGGCTAATGAGCATTTGTAAACAACACATTTAGATAGCTAACTCTTGTTCATCATTGTAGATCGTACTTTAAGATAACTGTAACTGTATTTTTGTAAACATGATGACATGGCCATTTGAACTCAGAAAATTCTGGAAGTGAACTTACATGGCACATCCTGCCTGTTCATATTATCGTGTCTAGGGTTTTTATAATAATTTATGATAATTAATGTTATTCATTCTTGTTTAATATCAGATTTCATGGAATCACTTTTAGGAATTAGTTATTTACCTTAGTCATTGGAATTTCAAAGTGTTAATTAATTTTAGGGCTAAAACATTGTTTTGGGATTATGGAAGACTCATTCAAGGATATTATAGATTATATCATTGTGATATATCAAGGCTATTGGTACATCAGCACTTTTAAGATTCTTGCAATTCATTTGGAACATTCTACATTTTTGGACTGTTGATTGAATATTTAGAATTATTTCAGATTTATTTCACAATATTATAAGTTCCTCTTAAATTTTCACATTGCCATGTAGAGAATTAAATTATTTGTTGAATTTTACGAAACTTGTTCGGTTTTGCGCTTTCTATTACTTTGTTCAAGAGCACAGATTCGTATGTACGTATGTATGTATGTGTGTGTATGTCTGTATGTATATATGCATGTATTTATGCATATGTGTATGCACCTACTGATGGATGGATGCATGCATGTATGTTGGGATGGATGGAATGCACAATTTAGTATAGGTGAGTGGTGCATGGTACACTTTTTGTGAAGAAATGACTAACAATAATGTCAAATGTGATGTTCTGTTTCTTTCAATTATGCATTATTCTTAGCGAGTGTGTGAAAGAATAACGTAGTATAGAAAAATCCATACCAACTTTGTCCAGCGACATTGATGCATTGCACAGTTATATGAAGTCTGTATGTAGTGAAAATACTGACGCTTATGGATAATCCATTTAGTGGCAATGAAAAGTGGATTTTATATACAACTTGGAGAAATTGAACTTAGCTGTTTTTCTGCACATACTGTTTGCAAATAAAATACAATACGCCTGCTATGTGTTCTTTCTTTTTACTTGTATTATTGTTTTTACTGTTTTCTTGAGATTCAAAGGATTTATGTTCTCTTGCAAACACTATGTAAATTCCATAGTAGATTTGTCAGCATACTGTCAGTATGGCTGCCGACGAGATTTTTCCAGTCAATATAGAAGCATGTAGATATTTGCGTGGAAATGTTTTAAAGACTGTATCTATATCGTTCAACAATATAGGTACGATTCGGTACATATGTGTATATACAGATGGATGAGTTAGTTCATGGGTAGTACTTTTAACAATAATTTGTAGGGATCAAACGACTCCAGGGAGACCTTTATACGAAACATACAAATTATCAACAACTAATAAAGGTGAAAAATATACGGCCAGATAATTGCTTGGTATCAGCGCAGTTTCAGTTACTTACACTTACGGATTGGAAAAATAATGTAAACATTTTGAACTTTTCGCGATGTTTTTATCGCCACAATTATGCATGTAATGTGCCATGTATTTAATTAATGAACACACATTATGTTTGTCATTTTGACGCACCTTTTGACTTTTTTGTCCTGTGCCCCGAAATAACTTCATAGAATCAGAGTCAGTTGCTGTAAATTTACTTTTTCATTTTCACTTTTATTCAACAAAAGGAATGTTTTGTTACTAGAGAATTCGGCATTTAAACAACGTCAGAATGTTTACAATATATATTCAACATTCTAATCTAATTGCCAAGATTACGAGGAAGATGTTGGTAATGGTATTTTCTCAGTGTGTGTTTTCCTTTTAGTTGGAGCATTGTTTCTTGGAGTGATCTTTATTTATCCGACGACTACACCAAGGACATCAGTGATATCGGTACAGTGGCACTTGCCGTCATAACATACCTCATGGTGACGCAAATTTCCCCGACAGGCGCTGATATCACGGCACTCTGATGTATGTGTGCACGCTGAGGATGGAGAAGCCAATATTATTAGAATTGGACGATGATAGCAGTGACCATAACTTGCATTTACCCACGAACATTATTCATTCAAATTCAAACATAGCAGACCTAGATATGATATTGAATTTAAAGCCGACAGACTGGATTCAGCCTATTCTTTGAAATCATAAATAGCATAAACAATGAGCTAAGTGCCATCGTGGCTTATCTGGGTTTACGCTGATTACACAGTAGCCCACATCCGAACAAGTATGATATCCAACATTTGATATCCAGTATAAGTATGATATCCAACATTTAATGTCCAGTATAAGTATGATATCCAACATTTAATGTCCAATATAAGTAAGATATCCAACATTTAATGTCCAGTATAAGCATGATATCCATCATTTGATATCCAGTATAAGTATGATATCCAACATTTAATGTCCAGTATAAGCATGATATCCAACATTTGATATCCAGTATAAGCATGATATCCAACATTTAATGTCCAGTATAAGCATGATATCCATCATTTGATATCCAGTATACGTATGAAATCCAACATTTGATATCCAACCAATCGAACCCTAAGTTGTAACTATTATACTTATATTTTTATAGAACCTTTCTATTTACTTATTGATAGATTGACTGAGTGATTAGTTTATTTATTCATTATTTTTAAACAAAAATAAGTAAAAAGAAATTATATTTTTAATTTAACATTCTGTATGTATGAAAGAGTCATAATAGCGAATCCGTAATATATCTTTTGATTATTTCTATCCTTTTTATTTCTGACTCTATTTATATCTATCATTTTTAGAATTGTCGTAAAATTCATAGCATTGTCGTAACGAAAACATTACTCTGAAGCATTATTACACAAAGGATACCTTCGTTGACCCATCACTGGACGTGTGCCCATGTTCTACATCGGTAATTAGTTTTCTGAGAAAATGTACTTAGCGAAATTGCGGTAAAAGAAAATAATCTCAAGAAAAAGAAAATGTATATCTTGTAGAAATCCTGGTTTTGCTAATCCTCATCGATATGTCCATATTAAATAAGAAACAGATTCTTACTATGAGTAGTTAAGCACGTGCAATGGTGGTCAATGCAGGCGGGGTCCTGGTCAGCGCTGCATGAGAAACCATTATGGCATCGGAGATTGGTCCAACAAGTACCAGTCTGACCAAGTACACACACTGAAATAATTAAAAATCATCAGGCATAAAATGGGCAGAGCATGTGTATAACCGGCTGTTCCGTAAAAATGTAAATAGATAATATGCTGTAACGTGTAATCATTGATTGTTGAGTGGAGTAGAGGGATTTGCGAGGCAGGTCATTAGTTGAGGCCGATTGGCAACTATGTGCTTTATTTTTCCCCTTTTCTGATTTAGATGCCAAATTTTATGACCATCATCAACAAGAATAACTCTTTGACCATGGCCAAAGATGAAAACGATATAGTTCAATGTCTTTCTCTGAAATGTTCAGCTGCTTTACTTTATTTATGCTTTCGATAACATTTCACTGTATTGCAACAATTAAAATGAAATTACAATCCAATTCAAACTAAACCAACAAAAACCAAAAGTTCAAATTATTAAAAACAATAACATAATCCTAATTCTAATCTATAGTCGTAAATCATATTTACAAGTTTAGTACAACCCCCACGACATGCATTAATGATGTATCGATTATAGGCAATAACATAAGAGATGTTGTTAATTACGTCCCAATAATAGCCAGGAACATAGGAATTATTATTGTATCCCAATTTTAACATTTGTTTCACTTGTGTTAAAAACTGAGCCGACGGAAACAAACAAAATTCATCGACAATAGTCACCAACCACACCAAATTCATTTACGACTACACCAACATATCACAAGCCAACAAATGCCACCAAAGACGTTGACAAAGATGATAATGACACTACTACTACTAGTGTGTTTAAAACTATTATAATTATGATACAAATTATAATCATGATTGTGCCAATGATCATGATGGCTATCATAGTGCATCTCTACAGTCCTTTTGAACTTAAAATGTTTGTTTTGTATGCAAATTATTTCAGGAAAAATATGCGTGAATGAAGATAACATACTCTACTTCTCAATGCCTTTGACCTTAATAATTATGGTAAACCATTATTACCAGGGCCTGACGTAGGGGTTGTCAAGATGTCAATGATGATGACACACGATTGTTTTGGTACCATTATTATTTCTATTATTATTTCTTGCTGTTTAAATTGTGCTATGGTAGTAGTCGTTCTTGCTGATGTTGTTACGATTAGAACTTTCAAAGTCTAGCTATAATGGTGCATATTTCCTCCTTTATTTGTAGTATCTCCCCTAAGCAAAAGGTATAATGACACTTTCATAAATAAAAAATATTTACATATTAATATTTATTAATTTAACATGTATTCTTCGATATGACTTTTAATTGTTACGATACGTATTCTTATGCTTACATAAGATACACACTCCAGGAAAATTAGTTTTTTTTTAGAAAATACGATTTGTAAAGGTTGCGTTTTATTTAAACAAAAATTGAAGTTGTATCCAAACTAGCTGAGATGAAATATGCTTCAGAAAGAAACATGTTGAGGTTTACGAGTACAGTGCGGATGGATTATTCGTAAGAGAAAATCAACAAGCGTACAAATGTGTTAAAACCAGAAATACCTAACGAAATCAAGTGAAGTTATATCTCCATTCTACTATATATATTTTAACCATCCAATGTGGATTTTTGACATTAAAAATAATTTATGCACGTGAAAGTGATTCATAATATGGACACTATAGTATTATAATAGTAAATCTGACATATTGACCTACAAAAACTCCCTTTGCAGTCCAGTAAAAACTAGGTTGCCATTTTATCATAAAAAACAAATAATGCTGGATACCGGGTTATCCACGATTTTCAAATTGTACTTCTTCTAAAGCCATACTCATGCGAGGGGCTGTAAAGTTTTTATATTCAACATTTTGTTTTGTTTTTATCATTTGTCATCTTCGTCTCTATTTCGTATATACCTTTGACAAAGACTCAATGAAAGTAGAAGCGCCGAGGTAATTAGAAAACTAATTTGCACTGTCCGTTTTCAACTTTTTGGGTCATTATTAATTCCTGACATCAGAGAACCATCCTTTTTCCGGTGCACGCGAAAGGACTGTTATTATTATTATATATATATATATATATATATATATATATATATATATATATATATATATATATATATATATATATATATATATATATTTGGTACGTGTTATGTGCATTTATCTCTCTGCTTATAGTTTTATAGCTTTATTACTTTTTATTGACTATTTTATTGCTTATGAGAAGTCGCTCTTGCGAACATATTTCTCAACCCAAGTAATTAGCAATTTCTAGGAGCAGACTTCCAAATACGTAATATTCACGAGACTTTATAATAGCATGTATTAGTTCCATAAATTGGACCTCCCTAATTTCTCATCATAAGGAATTCACTGGATAATTTTAGGTATATGTGTTTAGTACTTTGAGTAGGAATAGATCTGTGTAGTGGTTGTTTCGGTACTCGGCTTGGAAAGGATTACTAATAAGTCATCCAAATGTGAAACTAGCTAAACAAACGTGCATGTGCGAAATTAAAGTTTCGCAGTCTGAGGTCTTTAGAAAAAAGGAGATTATTATTTGTATTACTTACGTGTTTAAGAACCCTTCATGTGGCAACTACAGTTGTCATGAGTTAGTTGAAAATAGAGGTAACAATGAAAATCAAGCCACGCTTACGCATCTGCTTGATTCGCTTGATATGAGACCCTATGCGTGTAACAACGTGTATTTAAAGATAGAGTGACATGTATGCATATTCTAAAAGGTGGATCTGCAAACTTAATTCTATAAAGTAATTTCTTTAAAAATTTTGGCAAGATGAGAAATTCCATTTATAAGATGTCCATAGCAATTGATGAAAAAAATAATTCATGAAACTGACTCTCTTACTCATCAAGGAATACTACAGGACAGGTCACGTCATTCCATCAGCTGCACCCGTAACGCTTGCAGAAACGCAAGGCATGCCTTTTTGTGCTCTTGCAAATGTTGTAAATTGTTCACAAACCCTGAACCTAATCACATCCAACTGTGTATTTAAGAAAATCTTGATTCCAGCATTACTATACTGCTGCGAACTTTGGAATGAGCTTCAACAAGGAGATTTATTGGAGCTCAACAAGCCGCATCAGAGTATAGCAAAAAATAAAAAAATAAAAACGAAAATTAGAGATTCCCTGAACAAACGGGGGCAGGTATAAATAAGTTAATGCTGGGGCTGGTAAGACTCACTACCGGAATTGATCGGCGTAAACGTCTTTCATTGGGTAAACTCTGAACTCTGTCCAATAACATCATCTCCATGCAAATATTCCTCAAACATATTCAGATTTATTTGGTAGCATCCAATCGGTACAATCTGGTTTTATTCCCGATATTTGGAAATCACTTCAAAAGTATGAACTTACAGACCTCCTCTTAACTTCATTAATCAATCAATTTTCCCTAGCAGATCTCAGTGGAAAAAATTTTGTTATATCTCCATTGCCTACTCTATAGGTTTTAATATGGATTTTTGGCATCCAATATAACCTATGCTTGTGAGATAGATTCAGAATCTTGACACCATAACATTATAATAGTCAGTAAACCTTGCCGTTATTGACCAACACAAACTCCTTTTGTAGGTCAGTAACTTACAAATCATTAGGGGCACCGGGTTACACGAGTGGTCTTAGGCGCTAGCCTTACAGATCACTGCCAACTCAAACACGGCGCAATATCCACAATGTTTCAAATAATACTTCTATTAAAGCAATATAGTTACTAAAACTCTGAAAAACTTACATTGACAGTAAACAGGACACACCACAACTTCAGTATTTTCAGACCTGTTCATTCCAGTCTTTGTATCACGAGTTTACTTCTAAGGCGGAAGACCAAACGCTTTTGTCAAAAACAAAACTTCCCAGTTGTGTATCTATAAGACCCCATTATTAAAAGCAATGTCATTAATAGACCCGTTCTGCAATAATAACTTGTTTTCTTTTCCCTTCTTTTTCTAAGATTTATGTATTACGTCTATGTACCATTTTGCATGCTCGTATGTATTTCCTAATTACAACTGTCCATTTGTTCCTTCCTCATCTATATTAGTTTCCTATGAATCACTGACTTTTTAGAATGCTTTCGGAAATCATCAATGTAAATTGTCAAATTTGTCTTTTTCTATACTGTTCACTATATTGTTGAATGAACTCTCTTTATGGAGGAAATACGATTGATTGTTTGATACTGAAAAGTCTTTTGACCAATAAAATTATCTTACAATGTATCCAGGGTCAGAGTTTCCTTTGGCTGCTACGGAAAACAAAAACTCTCCATGTCCATTGTTGTTATGCAAAAATATTGAACTTATTCCATTACTAACCTTTGACCATTACATATTTCTATTTAAAAAAAACCTGATAAATATGTTTCCTTTCTATTCGATTAGATTACAAGTTTTATTCCTGTTCACTGAGACACTTCAGTAAACGTAGCACAACTATCCTGGAATCCCCAAGAATGGCAGGTCCCAGGCACTTTATTAAATATAGTACTCTATCCTGGAATCCGCAAAGAATGGCTGGTGCATGGCACTTTAGTAAACGAAGCACCACTATCCTGGCACCCCAAATAATCGCTGGTTACAGAATAATGTCTGATCAGAGTTATCAAAGACCAGAGAAAGCTGATCTTTCTCTATATATGTATTTAATTGTCAATGCATTAATGTGAATATGTAAGTATGTACGTATGTATGTCGGCATGTATACATGGTCGTACGTGTGAATGCATTCATTTACATCAGTAGGAAGGTATGTATGAATGCATGTATATGGTACAATCTTCCTATGTAGACACATATGTACAAAGAACACATACTCATAAATTACACTGTGTATACAATACAATAATACTTATATATTCCACCTGTATAGAAAGAAAACAATTGCTACAAGGGAAGAAAACATGGCTCCACGAAAGTTGTTCAATAATTCAATGCATGTTTAAAATATGGTTGCTCAAGAAATTTCTCCTACTTATAAAAATATTACACGTTTCAGTTGACGATAAAATATAAATATGGAAAAACTTCATTTCACTACAAATATCTCAAAATTTTAAAGAAAGCAATGCAGAGAAACACTTTCAAACCTGCTAGTACAGACAGAGAAGCAACAATCACCGCAGTCCTCATTCTGATTGGCTAAATTCAATCTTGTTCACCACTGATGATCTCCTAGCTTGTTAGAAATTTATACCTCGGGAAATGGGATGGTTGACCTGCAAATAATGTTCGACACGTTTTTAAGATAGAACGTTTGTTGCACAATTCTGATAAGATGGGAAGTGCCCAATGCTAGGTGTCACGATTGAACCTTTGACATAGCTACTGATCTATGGTCACTTTTGAATAACACATTTTGACTTCGATGTCCTTCGTTTTTACGTTTATATTAATATGTATATTTTCTTGTCTTTGTGAGGAATTTAAAACGAACAATAAACAGAGTTGTCAAGCAAGCAGGAAATAAGTCTGTAGCGAGAATGGACAGTTCCCATGACCATTATAACTTCCCTTGATGACATTGCCCGCTGTCCCGTTGATCTTCCTTACATAACAATGTATGCTGAAAATTTAAATTATAGCTAAATTACTTACAATTCAGTTGTTGTTGTTGTGGGGCTTAACGCCATTTTTCAGCACACGATAGGCTATACATGGCGGCCAGTATTAATGGTGGAGGAAGAAACCGGGAAAACCCCGGAAAGAACCACCGACCCAAGAGAAGCTACTGGCAAGCTTTCTCACATATCCGCATTCGCCGAATCCTAGACTCGAACCCACGCAGACAGAGGTGAGATGGCAGTGATCCGTAACGGAGAGCGCTTTAGGCCACTCGGGGCCCTACAATTCAGTTATGGAAACAGGAGTGTTTGAGTAGATTACAGCCAATATTAAGGCGATAGGATGCACAAAATTATAGATCAATAATTAATTAATCATGCTATTCTGGACCTTAATTAATTAAGGATTACGTGAAGGCATAATCATCATGTTTTTACATGATACAGTTTTCGTGTAATTTGGACATCTTATGACTCATATACGGTACATTAAAAATTCGAACAACAATATTACTGAATAAGGTTAATGTATCTAAGGCTAGAACGATAGGAAAATATCATTTTTAGCACTATGTATATGTTGTAGCCTGTATGCAAACATTAATTGTCTTTCTACGAGACTATAACATATGTTTTAATATAATCCTAATCATAGCAATAATATTTCAAAGGAATATTAGTATAAATAAGACTGATAATTATTTCCAAGCGAGAAAAGTTGGACTGAAACTCAAGACTACTTGTTGGTAACCATTTCAAACGAGAAAGACGCATGCTTTTTAACAAGCAAAACGAAACTTTGAATGATCGATTAGGATTGTGTCTGTATTACAATATATAATGGCAAGTTATGGACCTTTAGTTAGTTACAAATTTGTGAAGTCAACTATATAAAAAATCAACGAATAGACGAAACATTCAACATAGTTTCGTCCCGACTCAGGCCGAATGCAAACTTTCTGCTGTTCCTGGATGCAGTCGGAAGAAAGAGTAGCAAATCAGCACGTGAATCAATCCGAATCAGCATGTCTAGCATTGAAGATATCGTACATTGGCCATTACATGAAATCAGATATATGACGTGGTTGTATAAGCTGAATGGACTTGGTTTTAAAGGGGCTCTCCTGCATATTTTTAAAAAAAAACCAAAAAAAACCCCAAATTAACTTTGCTTTCACTTTCTCTGTTTGGCTTGAAATATTGAATTTTTTTCAAATTAAGCTCATGAACAATCTAATACAGCTACAAATAGCATTTAAAAACTGCCAAATTTCGACATAAATAACGTTTTAGTCGTTGAAAAAGAGCCTGGCTATGCTAATGTGATCACGTGAAAAATTAAAATAGTAATCTACGGCGTGCAAGTGGTTTTCATATTGATTTATGTGATAATAAAAGACTATGTGCTGGTGTCGCGGATGGGACGAAATTATTTTAATACACAGTATTGTGTTCACTTTAAGAATAGCAGTTTTAGTATACAGTTTTGGGGCAATCTTCTCTATATCAGTGTAACCTTCCCTATGTCAGTGTAATCTTCTCTATATCAGTGTAACCTTCCCTATGTCAGTGTAATCTTCTCTTCTCTATATCAGTGTAACCTTCCCTATGTCAATGTAATCTTCTCTATATCAGTGTAACCTTCCCTATGTCAGTGTAATCTTCTCTATATCAGTGTAAACTTCCCTATGTCAGTGTAATCTTCTCTATATCAGTGTAACCTTCCCTATGTCAGTGTAATCTTCTCTATATCAGTGTAACCTTCCCTTATGTCAATGTAATCTTCTCTATATCAGTGTAACCTTCCCTATGTCAGTGTAATCTTCTCTATATCAGTGTAACCTTCTCTATGTCAGTGTAATCGTTTCTACGTCAGTGTAATCTTCTCTATATCAGTGTAATCTTCTCTGTATCAGTGTAACCCTCTCTGTGTCAGTGTAACCTTCCCTATATCAGTGTAACCAACCCTATATCAATTCAGTTTCTCTGTTATCGTTACTAAAATGAAGGGTACAGTTTATGCTTCTACAAACATGAAGGTAAATGCCTATTTACAACATTAACATGTGAATTAACGTCCTCATCTTCTCCGATACACTACTTATATGTTTGTATCATATGACGGCTTTAAACATAAGAATTTTTAACATTATTCCATTTTGTGATTAATTAAATTATTCACCCCTTCCTTAAGCACAAAACAATAACCTTTAAAAACAAATTAATTTTAGTAATTTTAAGGTATAAAATAATATCCGATATAATATGCATCCCGCAGTAGAAAAGATCTCAGTAATAATACTACTACTAATAATAATAATAATAAGAAGAAGAAGAAGAATCTCCTTTAGATCCAGATATCAGTTGGCGTGTAACAATCATGGAGACATAATCATAATGACTTGGCAGTAAAAATTTTCAGTGAATTTGGCAATCAGATATTGATAGACTAATACTGAATTAACAATCCAGGAAAAGGTATAGTTGCAAATTGTCAGAAACCTCAAGCCGGGAAACTCTATATTTGTTTTGGAAAGAGATCGCAAACAGCGGTCTATGTTGCAGGTTAAAAGTGGAGAGAGAGAGAGAGAGAGAGAGAGAGAGAGAGAGAGAGAGAGAGAGAGAATCCCGTCCACTTGCAATGGTAACCGTGGTTATTCCAAATTAAGTGATGAAAACATTGCTACTGAGAGTGGAAAAGATACAAACTGATATTCTGCTACTCCATCCATATTAAATGAGGATTTTGCATTGCCTTTGAACATCAGATACGCGGTTTCCAAAAATCAATTAGAGTTATCTCTCCTATATACGTCGACTTCCTGAATTTTCAAGTTGGCTACTTATTCCTTATTCCCGATTCAATAAGTAACCAGCTAACGATTCGATAAAGAAAAAGCAATCGGTTACCGATTTAATAAAGAATAGGTAATCATTTGTCGATTCAATAAGGAGCAAGCAGCCATTTACATATTCCAATTTGACATTTTGACATCGAGTTGATTACTTATTCCCAATTCAATAAAGAATAGATCACCACCATATTGCCGATTCTAAAAGTGTTAATTTTGGGAATAACCTTCAGGATATTATATGTTGAGACGAAACAACTACTCTGAGAAATACGAGTTTTCTTATTGGTACCCTCTATATGAAGCTGGGTACAGTGAGTGCCAATTACGTTACAATTTGTAATGATGTGAGTGAGCCCTTATAGTACCTTCATCTGCGTCACTCTTTGAAAGTTTCTAGTTAGGGATATGCTCCAGTGAAGGAAACCATAAGAAAAGTTCGTCTAGCCGATTGCGATATCACGTTCACATATGTAAAATACTCTCTTTAAATAATTTTGTCATGGACCCATCTTTATCTCTTGGGCTATTTTCGACCCACCAAACAAATCGTGATGAAATTCGTAGGAAGTAATCAGAGAAATAGGATGGTCCTTACAAGTACTGACTATGCAAAGGAGATGGATATGAACTGGTTCTATCAATAATTTGAACCTGTTGAACCGTTACTTAGAGGATTTTGATTTTCAAATCTTCCTGGACAATTAGTTAGCTTCTGCCCCAACAGTAGGTAAAACCTCTATTGAAAGGGGCTTAAAATAGAATCCATAACAAACACCACAAGGGTATCAAATCTTAAGTCTATTATTGGACCCCTCCACAAATTATTTTGACATTTATCATTCTTTGAGGTTTTGGTATCTAGGGCTATATTTTGGTATCTAGGGCTATGTAAGGTATTGACAACATTCCTTAATAGATATCAGAAGCAGAACAGTATTTCTGAATACCGGCAATGCGATATAGTAACGAGGACGATCGACTATATCTAAATTTTACAGTATGTGAACTTCTTAAAGACAAATGATTTCAAGCCATGTTTGACAGTTTCAAGTTAAGTAAATAGATACTTATTCCTTATTATTCGGTAATAAAGAATAAGTAACCAACTTGATATCAATTGTTAGATTTGGTTATAAAATTTGATTACGGCGTACATAGACCATTATTCGCGACATATAAAAATATGAGTCCATAATTTTGCGAAGATAAGCACTAAACTATTTATAGAATTTTCTGAGCATGATCAAGATCGTATTTCGTAATTTGACTACAAGCGGTTCTTATCATACTGCAAAATATCATGACACTCAAACAAGCAGTGATCTTTGTCACAAAGTGGGACAGTAGGGTATTAAAATTGTGTTTCCCCTTAAATAAGTACATTTAAAACGTTTTGATGAAATAGAGCAGTAAGTGACAAAAAAAGCAAAATGAAATTATCTTCACTAATTACTCTTGTTTCCTTGCGGGTCATAATAACAACAATATCCTCAATGTAGTGCTACAAGGAACATTCCACTATCTATTTCACTAGCTCTCCTTCAGAAAAGTACTTAAATGCCGATTTTTCATTCGCATTTCTAATGTATTCAACTTATGCCGATTTTCAAGTCGTATTTCTAATGTATTCAACCCCTGCCGATTTTCCATTCGTATTTATAATGTATTCAACCCCAGCCGATTTTCCATTCGTGTTTCAAATGTACTCACCCCCTGCCGATTTTCCATTCGTATTTATAATGTATTCACCACCAACCGATTTTCCATTCTTATTTCTAATGTATTCACCGCTTGCCGATTTTCCATTCGTATTTATAATGTACTCACCCCTGGCCAATTTTGCATCCGTATTTTTAATGTGCTCATCCCCCCACACCACCCCCACGCCGATTTTCCATTAGTATTTCTAATGTACTAAACCCCTGCCGATTTTCCATTCGTATTTCTAATATATTCACCCCTTCCGATTTCCATTCGTATATCTAATGTACTAAACCTCTGCCGATTTTCCATTCGTATTTCTAATGTACTCACACCTGCCTATTTTCCACTCGTATTGCTAATGTTTTCAGCCCCGTGCCGATTTTCCAGTCGTATTTCTAACGAATTCACCTCCTGCCAATTTTCCATTCGTATTTCTAATGTATTCACCCTCTGAAGATTTTCCATTCGTATTTCTAATGTATTCAACCCCCCTGCCGATTTTCCATTCGTATTGCTAATATTTTCACCTCCTGCCAATTTTCCATTCGTATTTCTAATGTATTCACCCTCTGAAGATTTTCCATTCGTATTTCTAATGTATTCAACCCCTGCCGATTTTCCATTAGTATTGGTAATGTTTTCACCCCCTGACGAACTTCCATTCGTATTTCCAATGTATTCAACCCCCTGCCGACTTTCCATTCGTATTTCTAATGTTCTCTCCCCCTGCCGAATTTCCATTCGTACTGCTAATATTTTCACCCCCTGCCGATTTTCCATTCGTATTTCTAATGTACTCACCTTCTGCCGATTTTCCATTCGTATATCTAATTTACTAAACCCCTGCCGATTTTCCATTCGTATTTCTAATGTACTCACCCCCTGCCAATTTTCCATTCGCCTTTCTAATGAATTCAACTCCTGCCGATTTTCCATTCGTATTGTTAATGTTTTCACCCCCTGCCGATTTTCCATTCGTATTTCTAATATACTCTCCCCTTGCCAATTTTCCATTCGTATTGCTAATATTTTCACCCCTTGCCGATTTTCCATTCGTATTTCTAATGTATTCACCCCCTGAAGATTTTTCATTCGTATTTCTAATGAATTTAACCCCAGCCGATTTTCCATTCGTACTTCTAATCTATTCACCCCTCTTGCGATTTTCCATTCGTATATCTAATGTACTAAATCCCTGCCGAGTTTCCATACGTATTTCTAATGTACTCACCCCCTGCCGATTTTCCAGGCGTATTTCTAATATACTCACCCCCTGCCGCTTTTCCATTCGTATTTCTAATGTATTCACCCCACCCCCCGCCGATTTTCCAGGCGTATGTACTAAACCTCTGCCGCTTTCCCATTCGTATTTATAACGTATTCACCACCAACCGATTTTCCATTCGTATTTCTGATGTACTCACCCCTGCCGATTTTCCATTCGTATTTCGAATGTTTTCAACCCCTGCCGATTTTCCATTCGTATTTCTAATGTACTTACCCCCTGCCGATTTTCCATTCATATTTCTAATGTACTCACCCCCTGCCAATTTTTCATTCTTGCTTCTAATGCATTCAATCCCCTTGCCGATTTTCCATTCGTATTGCTAATGTTTTCACCCCCTGCCGATTTTCCATTCGCATTTCTAATGTAATCAACCCCCTACCGATTTTCCATTCGTATTTGTAATGAATTCAGCCCCTGCCGATTTTCGAGATACATAAATTTTTCATTTAAAGGAAATGAAGCTTGCTGAGTTTCCTTTTAATGAAAAATTTATACAACGAGTGGTATATCATTGACACAGCGTACATACTGTACATATATTTTATTTATATCACATACAAATACATATATTTGCCCTTTGAACGGAGTTCAGATTTACTACAGGCAGCCGTGTATTGACCTAGTGAATGAACTCCTCACATCAACGAGTGTGTCCGCTACAAAATGTAGTTCTATGCCTTTAGTGGCTATTTGCAATCACCTCTGCATATTGATAAGTTGATTGTTTTCTTTTCTTGGTTTCTATTTTTCTCCACATTGACTAAATCAATATAACACACACTTATGATTTAAACATGAAAGATGGTTTTAATGATAAAAGTGCTAGTAGAGCGCTAGCAACACTTGGATAACTACGCTTTTCACATACCGGCGCATGGAAATTAAAGTGGAATAGAAACTAAGCCAGCTGACGAACCAACAAGAGGTAATTAAAATATTTTAATATATTTACAGTTGATCTAAGCCATTATACTGCTTTAGCAACAGTACAATCGACCATAAACTCTCTCTGTCTCTGTCTCTCTCTCTCTCTCTGGTCGGTTTGACTTTAAAACTCTATCTCTCTCTGTCTCTCTCTCTCATTCTTTGGTCGGTTTGACTTAACTTTTACCATCATTCATAAGTCCAGAGATATCGTGGGATGACACAAAATAAAATCCTCTACGTTCGTCAATTCATAGATTTTAGCCCGTATCATGCTACTATGAGAGAGAGAGAGAGAGAGAGAGAGAGAGAGAGAGAGAGAGAGAGAGCGACCTTTGGACATTTTCATATTTAAATAATAATCGATTTTTTAGAACATTATGGTATTTTTAAGAAAAAACAAGAAAACATTAATATATCACAGTATGTGTACCACGTAACCGAGGAATTTACTGGTTTGCAACATTGATAAACACTGTAGATAAATCCCAAGGAAAGTGCACACGTATCGTTACGACGAACCATATTCTTGTAGGTTCCTTGGTGTAATTTCTATTTCAAGGTTTTAATCCAGCCCAAATTCCTTTTCTCTCTCATTCCACATTTCTGCGCAGTTTGTCCGTTATGCTTGAGAGGGGATGGGAGAACAGAAAGCAGAAAGGATTGTGATGAAAATGTGTACCATATTAAATTAATTTAGAAAGCGGGGATTATTAATACTTTTCATCGTTATTTTTTATAGGTCACTAGTGACTAATGTCTGGAAATTGATCATTGATCCAGAATCAACTGCAGACGCTCGCGAGAATGTTTATATATGCGTATTATTGCGCCATCGGCGGATCACAATTTGATATACCAATAGTATTGGTATATCAAATTGCTTTATACCAACACTTTAAATGCATGTTATTTTTTAATGTATGTGGTATATATATATATATATATATATATATATATATATATATATATATATATATATATATATATATATATATAATTGTTTAAAAACTTTCGGTCCAATCTTTGACTACGACACACTTCACAACAATAATGCATTAGTGGAATAACAAGAATCTTTATTTTAAGCCTACTGTGCTTACGGGATTTCATTTCCATTCCCCTTACCCAACCCTGATGAGGGAATATAGTTATTTTCTTCCTTTTTAACATACATTTATAAATTTGCTGCTCAGTTCATGTCAGAGCTCATAAGGATACATATGAGTTCCGGACTTCTGAAGAATGTTTAGACAAATTTTACAGTTAAAATTGCAGCATGTCTCCTCTCTGTTCCTGTTAAAAACAATCATGCAAATTATATTCTCGTTGAATTCAAAATTCCAGATTACTGAATCCTAGGCGATCAATATATATATATATATATATATATATATATATATATATATATATATATATATATATATATAATAAAATAAAGACAAACAGTCATATATGGGTACGTGACTTTTTGGCGCCGCCGTTTTGGCGCGACCGTTTTGGCACAGAGCCGTTTTGGCGCCGGCCATTTTGGCGTGCCAATTACCTACATGGTTTAAATACTGGGTAAGTGGGACTAATTACTTGTCACATCGTGCCAACATACAATAACGTCGTACTAACCTACCGTAATGAAACGGATAGGGTATGTTATCACGACAATTATAACTCCAACACACAACAACATCGCACTAACCTACCGTATTGAAACCGATAGGGTATGTTATATGAAGAGTAAGCCTATTCATTGAATCGAATTTTGAATACTTTGAGAAACTAAGTTTATTTATAGGCTTAAATGTATTAAAATAACAAAGTTTTTCTTGCCAACTTTATGTACTACGTTTTTTTTTTATGAATGCTTTAACAATCAATGTTTTTCGTGCAAACAATGTACTATTTTTATTGAGAAATACGTTCATGTTAATAAGCGCCAAAACGGTCGCGCCAAAACGGCGGCGCCAAAACGTCCTCTGCGCCAAAACGGCGGCGCCAAAACGTCCTGCTTCGGTCATATATATATAATTATATTGTTATAAAGGATCTACAATTTATCAATTTAAAAAAAAAGTATATTTATACAATTTTATATAGTGCATTGGTATTAAGGCCATTAGGATACAAAGTATCTAATTTAGGAATCCAGTAAGTCTCTTTTATGAGTCTATTCATATCTCCATGCACAATATCTATTGGCATGAAAGAAAATTCGAGTAGAGAGTGATTATTAGTATTAAAATGTGTTGAAATATTAGAGGAAAACTGAGGACCTCTATAATTTTTTTTTTTATGAAAGCGATGATTATTCATTCTCTTAGAAACTTGTTGAAGTGTTTGTCCAACATATTGCATATTACATTTTTTACAGGTTATCAAATAAATCACATCAGTTGATATGCATATAAAAGTGCTTGTAAGTGTTGTAGCCATAATAATGACATCATCAGTTAACGCACGCTTTCCATTAGGCACTGATTCTACGGTCATTCATAATTTGGAATTTTCTACAGACTCTGTCTGCTTGAAAACTGAAGTGATTCTCTGAACCCTTAGGGAACATTATGTATTTAATGGAGACAACAAAAGTTCTCTGGTACGGATTTTGGAAACTGGAACGCCCCCACATCGAACTCCTGATTGTTTTAAAATAATTTCATTGTTGAGGTGTAAGCAAATCCAAAACATTTCAGTGAGTTGTGATAAATTTCTTTCATCCAGGATTGTAACATAAATTTTTGTAGAGGTCTAATATACTGTGTTAACTTCTTAATTAAACATAAATGAATTTGGCATTAGTTTTATTTAGTCACATTGGTCTTATTCAGTCAAATTGGACTTAGTCAATCAAATTGATCTTATTCAGTCACATTCGTCTTATTCAGCCACATTGGTCTTGTTCAGTCACATTAGTGTCATGCAATCACACTGGTCTTATTTAGTCGCATTTGTCTTATTCTGTCACATTGGCCTTATTTAATCGCATTGGTCTTATTCAGACAAACTGGTCTTATTCAGTCACATTGGTCTTGTTCAGTCACATTAGTGTCATACAATCACACTGGCGTATTTAATCACATTGGTCTTGTTAATCTAGTTTCGCTTGCTTGACCACTCGATTTCTTCGTTCTAGTTATGGCTTGAAAGATTTAAAAATTTATTGAGTTTTACTTAAAATCTAAGCATTACTGACTGAGTTCGAACTCCATTATTAATTAGTGCAAATATTCTGTCGATATGTAAAAGGTTCATCCAAGGATGCATGCAAAGTTTGCAGACTTCTTTATCTGCCCCGTGCGACATGGGCTGTATCCTTGCATCAAGACTAATACTGTAGGTGAACCATCCCATTAGTCAAGGTATAAAATTCCATCAACCCAGAAAAAGGACATTGATGTACTAGATCAAACTGTACGAATAAGGACTGTTGTGCTTATCGCTTCTCTGTTCATACTTGCAGGTTGTAATATTTGTTTCTTATCTTAGTTTTCTTAACCAAAAAGCGATGGCAGATTCGTGCCGAATGAGTTTTAACATATATATATGACCTTTTATGCTATTGTATACATCAAATTTCAGACTTTAGGACGAATTAGCAAAAACCACTTAATAAAGATAAGAGGAATTTTCCATTTACATTTATTTACAAATATAGATGGTATGCCCCGTCTAGCATCAAACTTTACTCGACTCCAAATCTTGCTGAAAAATTATGTGACCAATCAAACTTTACTCGACTCCAAATCTTGCTGAAAAATTATGTGACCAATCAAACTTTACTC
>JAECUM010095853.1:0-47720 GCA_016617855.1 Megalonaias nervosa | reverse complement strand
CACCTGTATAATCAGCAGGTTTAACAAATGTGCTATCCACCAAAGCTGGATAACTGCAGCCGGTGTCATACAACACAGTAGCCTTCTCTCCATTTACCGTAGATGTCGCAGTATTCGACCACTCCCCTGGTTTACTCTTTCTACCAGTGCCTGGTGTCACTACATTTATCGTGGGACGATATTTCCTGCAGTTCTTGAGAATATGGCCAGGTTTGTTGCAAACGTAGCACACAACTTCATCTTTCTTACCAAGGGTACCCTTATCTACCCCTTGGGACTTCCCTGAGCCACGGAACTGATCACGGCTGGGATTATCAGCCCCTAGCTTCCCACCATTTTGACCATTCCGCCTAAGAGGTGTCAAACCGTTAACTTTCCTAAAGTCAGGGACGCTGGTTCGATCCCTACCACTCCATGTAGTCGGACGAGAGTGTGCACTTTCATATCGCTCAGCCATCACACTGATATCTTCTAAGGTTGCGAAATCACGCTCCGCCAAAAATACGATCAGGCCTTTCCTATACGTACTGAGGACATGTTCTTTCAAGATCTCTTCCCGTATGCCTTCATAAGTAAGCTCGGCTCCTGTTATTTTCATCCATTTATCGAAGAGCACGCGCACACGAGTATGAAACTGTGCGTGTGTCTCCGTGTTTCGTTTAGATGACTCTCTGAAACGTTTGCGGAAGCTTTCAGCCGACAACTCATAATGCCGTAATAGCGCTTTCTTGAGAGTGTCGTAGTCATCTACTTCAGTGGGTGCCATATTATGGTAGACATCCTTGGAAACTCCTTGCAAAAATGGAGAAATATTAATGGCCCACTTGTCTTTGGGTCTATGATGTAGTAAGGCTAACTTTTCAAACTGCGTTAAAAAAGTTATCGATAACTTCGTCCTTGTCATTAAACATCGGCATGGCTATCTGGACAAAACGTCTATCCTCAGTTCTTTTGCTTGAGGGTCCTGAATGTTCATTCAGTTCTTCGCCCCTCCTAGATTCCGCTTCGATCCTTAGTCTTTCCATGGCTAACGCATGTTCTCTCTCCCTGGCTCTTTCTTCGGCTTGCAATCTGGCTAACTCAATTTCTCTTTCTTTATCCCTTTCTTCAGCTTGTCTGATTCATTCTTTCTCTTTTTCCTCGGCTTGTCTGATTCTTTCTTTCTTTTTTTCCTAGGCTTGTCTGATTCTTTCTTTTTCCTCGGCTTGTCTGATTCTTTCTTTTTCCTCGGCTTGTCTCATCCTTTCTTTCTCTGCCGCCTGCTGTTCTCTATATTCCTTGAGACTCCGCTCTACAAATTCCGATAATTGGGTCCCTTCATAACATAATTCATCACGACCTATAGATTTATATTCTCTGACTAACTGCCTATCAGTTGCCATCCTAGTTTACTCGACTGTATCACCAACCAACTTACCTAGATTAGTACTTACTAACCTTTAATTGCCTTACAGGAAACAGGTTCCCTAAGAATACTTACCCGTATTCTATCCTAGCAAAGTCTTAACCTACAGACTTACTTAAAATCACTCAAAAGTAACCTAACAGCTTTTGCCAGTTCAAAATTCTGAATTTTCCCCAAATTCAGCTTGCTCGCACCAACAAGTGCAAATTACTCCCTCGAGACTTCCTTAAATAGCTCTTCTCACAAGAGTAACTAAAGGCAATGTTTCTTCTGAATTACTTGAATTCAGACAACGACCAAGCTATCAGCAATTCAGGTACGGAATCTTAATTTCTTACAATGTCATAACAAACATTAAAGAAAATCTCAACAATGGCATGCACAAATTATAAAATTGCATAGATATTGACTCAATTCACACTCGTAATTCTTTATTTAAATAATAACAAAGTTATCACTGTTATGGCATTATATTTCTATTCAATATATGCTCAGATCTGCTATCTACTGTTCAAAATATCCCGGACGAGCCCCCACTTTGTAACGGGGGACTTTAAAACATTAAAGCCTCCCTAATTGATTTGGCATTCGTTAACTAGTGAATGACCTCCCACGGTGTTATTGTCCAGTGTGGACGGATAGATGGAACGTTAACAGATAGCTGAGCAAGGCTATTGAAAGAAATAAACAACTACGAGCCCCCTTTACCAATAAATAAAAATAAATTTAATCAATTAATACATAACCAAAATTTCACTTTTCAATCCAACAGATTTACTAAAATAAATGTAATCAAATTTCACTTTTCAATCCAACAGATTTACATTGAGAGAACTTAGTCGCAGTGTTCAATTTACATCATGTTATGAGTTGTGAATTATAGAGTACAATCCCACGCTTGACAGCATCACCTGACGTCTCTCTCCTCTTGTCTTGTTTTCCACGTCTACTGCGTGCGCTTTGGTCCCCTTTCTGACCCTTGATTATTCCGAGCTCTCTTAGATGCGGATTTCCCTCTGACTCATCGGGTTTTTCTTTGTCTATTCCTTCCTTCCTTCCTTCTCGAGGGTATAAAACTGTTTCCTTAAATATAGAGTATGCCTCAAGCTAGACAAGTTTCACTCTCTTTGTTCTTATTCAGATTAGCGATTCACACTGCATAAATTCTGACATAACGTGATCTTAACAAATAACTGTCCTTACAGATTTCCGTTTTTCGGTAAGGTACACCGCTATATTTAGTACAAAAATGACCTTAGCTCGAAGTTCATTGTCCTCGCCGCGCGGCAATTGATTAGAAATTACCACGTGCCCTCTACAGACAAATGCGGCCGTATATACCAGCATACATTACTACACGTCTTATTTACATTTGACTAGTCAATTCTGCCCAATAAGATAAATGTTCAATCACTTATGGTATAATATTCACTAAATCTAGCTACAGTAACCAATAACCTGCAAGATCATTTAAGCATTGCGAAATCATATATATAAATATACAATTGTCATTAACTCACGATAACAATATCATCCTACACAGGAAATCAATTCATATATCATAAGAAATATGACCCATCTGCATATAAGGGTCGATTCATACATCCCTATGAAATACTGCATATTTGAGCATCCTTTGGGTTACATCATAAATTCCTATGGAATTCTACGCATTGAATATTTGATTACATGCAATCCGTCAGTTCTATCAATGAACTGTAAAATTAAAGAATTAAATTGCATAACACTCTAACATATCAACAGAGTCCTACGAAATGAATACACGATATGCGTGAATCATAAGTATATCAACACATTTGCATAAAACAAACAAATGAAAATAGAATATTATATGGAAACTAAAATTGCGTACCTTAATGCTGTTCCTTTCCACACAAACCGTGCGTCCTAGCACTATAGCCTGTCTTCCTTTTTAAGACAGCTATCTGGCCTTTCTACGAGGGAAAACACTATTCTCAAGTTTCCCAAAGAGTCGGACCTTTTGTCTTCTCACAAGGCAAGAGTCGAACTAAAGAATTCTGAGCAAGTTGGGTACTCATAAATCCTCAGTCTCCCAAAGTGTACGCCTTAATTTTTACTGACCATCGGAAGTAACTGTTCCTAAAATTCTCCCCAAATAATCATGTCTTTCATTAGATTTCACCAGCCTAAAATGTGCTGCAATTAGCTTTCCTTTGAAGATCAATTATTTGATATAAAGTCCTCTTCCAACCGATACGGTCCGTACTTCTATGTATTCTGTGTCACTATACCGTTACGATGACTCGGTCAATTCTACTGAAGCTTAAACGTAGACCCTTTTATGTTTCAGAGATGAAATAAGTGAAATATCAGTGAACTTTCTCAAGACCTTTCTGGCTTGACTATGATAACTTTAAAGCACAATTTATTCAACCTTAAGTTTCAATAAGTCTTCAAAATTCGCCATATTACATAGGCCCTTCTTTAAGAGTAAATCTGGGATTTTGCTCTCCGAATTTTGAAGTTGCAGTTCAAGGCATTGTTTACATGTCCTGAAGTGACCTCTTCACCTCAGAATCAACTAATCTACTCATACAATTTGCTCCTACATTTGCGCTTCCTTTGATGTAACGCAATTGAACTTGATATTGTTGAAGAAATCACGACCATCTCATTAAACGTCCATTCGTCAATTTAGCTTGGGCCAAATAAGCAAGAAGTTGGTGGTCAGTTTCAAGAATAAACTTTTGCCCATACAAGTAGCGCTGAAATTTAGAGATTCTAAAGGTAATCGCTAGGCATTCCCTTTCGGTAACTGAATAATTACGCTCAGCGGGACATACTTTCCTCCTACCATATGCAACAGGGAATAAGTTCCCATCATGTTCCTGCAGTAAAACTGCACCAAGACCACAGTCAGAAGCAAGCGTCGGTACGTAAAACAAAGTCCTTTGTCACGTCCGGTAGTCTCACTACGGTGTCTGACGTCAACCTATCTTTCAATGTCTGAAATGCCCTCTCACAAGCGTCGGTCCAAATAACTTTCGTCGGAGCTTTCTTCCTTGTCGTGTCAGTCAACGGACTAGCAATAGAGCTGAAATTTGCAACATACTTACGATAATAACCTGTATGTCCTAGAAAAGATCGCACTTCCGTCTTTGTAGTTGGACGTGCGGCGTTCCGAAGCTGGTCGACTTTTGCACTGTCTGGGGTTAATGTATCTTTACTGAGAGTGTGTCGTAGATAAGTCAGTCTCCGAAATCCTATGTGACATTTAGAGGGTCGGGCGGTGAGGCCTGTCTGTTTGAGTCGTTCCAGAACTTTTCTCAGTAAGACTACATGTTCTTCCCAAGTAGGTGTCGCCAATAACAAATCATCCATGAAATTCGAAACATCGGTCCCTCTTAAAGGATCTAGCAGTTTCCTCATCATTCGATTAAAATACTGGGTGCGTTCTAGACCCCGAACGGCATCACTACCCATTGGTAGGTCCCATCTGGTGTTGCAAAGGTAAGTTCTGGACGGTCTTCCTTGCGAACTGGAATTTGCCAATATCCCTTTGACAAATCTAATTCGAAAAATATTTGGCGTTGGTTACTCCGGCGAATTTGGCCTCAGGATCTGGTAACATTTCCACCTGAAATTCCGTGACCCTATTTAATTTCCGATAGTCAACACAAAAGCGGTGATCACCATCCTTCTTATGTACTAAAACAACTGGTGAACTATACGCGGATTCGGCTGGTTCAATGACCCCTAAGTCAAGCATAGCTCGAATTTCGTTCCGTACAGTTTCTAACTTTGCATGAGCAAGTGGATAGGGTCTCAGTTTCACAGGCGTTTCATCCAGTAACTTCAAACTGAACTCCTCCAAGTCCGTCATGCCTGGTCTTTCGGTCAAGACACTTGCGTAGTCGTGGAGTATCTCCTCCACCTCTTCACATTGTTCTGACGTTAACGTTACGTCAAGGACGACGTCGACGTAGGTTTCATTCCTCGTCAAAGGGCAACTAGGAAGTACTTCCGCCACTCCTCCGTTGTCGTCGGGTTCTTCAGTCACAACTGTAGCAACCACGAACTCAGTAGGTGTCTCCCTTTCACGATAGCGTTTAAGAAGGTTAACGTGGTACACTTCTCTTTATCTCATACTTTGATACGATAGTTCTGTCCACCCTTCTTTTCCGTTACAACGAACAGTCCCCTCCATGATACTTGGAGTTTGTTGTGCTCCAACGGTAACAACAACAACACCTTGTCACCCACTTCAAACTTTCGTTCCTTCGCCCTCTTGTCGTAGTACTTGGCTTGACGTCCCCGTGCGTCACAGAGATTCTTCTGGGCCAAGTTGCAAACTTCCTCCAGCTTGTTACGGAGATAAACAACATACTGATACGTTGTTCGTACTTCCTTGGATGCCTTTTCATTCCTCCATAACTGTTTCAATACAGCCATGGGTCCTCTCACTGTCCTCCCATAGACTAGTTCAAAAGGTGAAAATCCTAGACTAGCTTGGGGTACTTTGCGATACGCGGAAAGTATCGCGGGAAGGTATCGATCCCAGTCCCTAGTTCGACCGTCGCACAACTTCTTTAGAGCTTGCTTCAACGTCCCATTGAAACGCTCTACTAGACCATTGCACTGCGGGTGATACGGGGTAGTAATCAGGTGCCTAATGGAAAGTAACCGGTTCACTTCTTCCATCACCTGGCTAACAAACTGCGTCCCTTGGTCAGTTAGTATTTCGTCAGGAACACCAACTCTAGACCAAAGTCCTAACAAAGCTTCAGCCACCGTAACTGAATCAATGTTCTTCAACGCAAATGCCTCCGGGTATCGGGTAGCATAATCAACAATCGTTAACACATAACGATTACCACTTTCTGACGCAGGCTTTATCGGACCCATCAAATCCATAGCCACCCTTGAGAAAGGTTCATAAATCAGAGGGGTGGTTCCTAGTGGCACTGGGCGATGTGAGGTCTTAGGTGCCACCCGCTGACATTTGTCACATGACAGACAAAACCTCTTTACATCCCCATACACACCTGGCCAGTAGAACTCCCTTACTAACCTATCTCTCGTCTTTGCCACACCCATGTGACTACCGAGTAGACTCTCATGTGCTAGCCTAAGCACTTCTTCTCTCTTAAACCGAGGTACAATTACCTGCTTATACCTCTCGGAACCTTTCCGGGCGTATCGATACAAGATACCCGGCTTCAGTGCGAACTCTATCTCACCGTCACGTAAGTTCCGAACGGACTTCTCCTTTGCATACCCGTTTATCATGTTAAGGGTAGAATCTTCCTCTTGAAGTCTCCTTAATTCTCCAGGTAGCAAACTATCTATGGTCGAAGTCGAGGGCTTCAGAGGCTTCAACCATGACCTTCGCTTCATAAACCTCGTCTCCACGGACCCCACTTGTACGGGTGTACACGTCATAGGATTAGGCTGTGGCAACACATACCTACATTTTAAAATAACGTCATGCGACAACCCTGACAAGCAGGCTGCGTGAATTCGTCCTTTCACATACGGCGAATCAAGATCGATGTAAACAACTGGAAGGGAATCTTTACTCCTATTAGCAAATTGAACCTCCACTGTCTCACCTGTATAATCAGCAGGTTTAACAAATGTGCTATCCACCAAAGCTGGATAACTGCAGCCGGTGTCATACAACACAGTAGCCTTCTCTCCATTTACCGTAGATGTCGCAGTATTCGACCACTCCCCTGGTTTACTCTTTCTACCAGTGCCTGGTGTCACTACATTTATCGTGGGACGATATTTCCTGCAGTTCTTGAGAATATGGCCAGGTTTGTTGCAAACGTAGCACACAACTTCATCTTTCTTACCAAGGGTACCCTTATCTACCCCTTGGGACTTCCCTGAGCCACGGAACTGATCACGGCTGGGATTATCAGCCCCTAGCTTCCCACCATTTTGACCATTCCGCCTAAGAGGTGTCAAACCGTTAACTTTCCTAAAGTCAGGGACGCTGGTTCGATCCCTGCCACTCCATGTAGTCGGACGAGAGTGTGCACTTTCATATCGCTCAGCCATCACACTGATATCTTCTAAGGTTGCGAAATCACGCTCCGCCAAAAATACGATCAGGTCTTTCCTATACGTACTGAGGACATGTTCTTTCAAGATCTCTTCCCGTATGCCTTCATAAGTAAGCTCGGCTCCTGTTATTTTCATCCATTTATCGAAGAGCACGCGCACACGAGTATGAAACTGTGCGTGTGTCTCCGTGTTTCGTTTAGATGACTCTCTGAAACGTTTGCGGAAGCTTTCAGCCGACAACTCATAATGCCGTAATAGCGCTTTCTTGAGAGTGTCGTAGTCATCTACTTCAGTGGGTGCCATATTATGGTAGACATCCTTGGAAACTCCTTGCAAATATGGAGAAATATTAATGGCCCACTTGTCTTTGGGTCTATGATGTAGTAAGGCTAACTTTTCAAACTGCGTTAAAAAAGTTATCGATAATTTCGTCCTTGTCATTAAACATCGGCATGGCTATCTGGACAAAACGTCTATCCTCAGATCTTTTGCTTGAGGGTCCTGAATGTTCATTCAGTTCTTCGCCCCTCCTAGATTCCGCTTCGATCCTTAGTCTTTCCATGGCTAACGCATGTTCTCTCTCCCTGGCTCTTTCTTCGGCTTGCAATCTGGCTAACTCAATTTCTCTTTCTTTATCCCTTTCTTCAGCTTGTCTGATTCTTTCTTTCTTTTTTTCCTAGGCTTGTCTGATTCTTTCTTTTTCCTCGGCTTGTCTGATTCTTTCTTTTTCCTCGGCTTGTCTCATCCTTTCTTTCTCTGCCGCCTGCTGTTCTCTATATTCCTTGAGACTCCGCTCTACAAATTCCGATAATTGGGTCCCTTCATAATCTAATTCATCACGACCTATAGATTTATATTCTCTGACTAACTGCCTATCAGTTGCCATCCTAGTCTACTCGACTGTATCACCAACCAACTTACCTAGATTAGTACTTACTAGCCTTTTATTGCCTTACAGGAAACAGGTTGCCTAAGAATACTTACTCGTATTCTATCCTAGCAAAGTCTTAACCTACAGACTTACTTAAAATCACTCAAAAGTAACCTAACAGCTTTTGCCAGTTCAAAATTCTGAATTTTCCCCAAATTCAGCTTGCTCGCACCAACAAGTGCAAATTACTCCCTCGAGACTTCCTTAAATAGCTCTTCTCACAAGAGTAACTAAAGGCAATGTTTCTTCTGAATTACTTGAATTCAGACAACGACCAAGCTATCAGCAATTCAGGTACGGAATCTTAATTTCTTACAATGTCATAACAAACATTAAAGAAAATCTCAACAATGGCATGCACAAATTATAAAATTGCATAGATATTGACTCAATTCACACTCGTAATTCTTTATTTAAATAATAACAAAGTTATCACTGTTATGGCATTATATTTCTATTCAATATATGCTCAGATCTGCTATCTACTGTTCAAAATATCCCGGACGAGCCCCCACTTTGTAACGGGGGACTTTAAAACATTAAAGCCTCCCTAATTGATTTGGCATTCGTTAACTAGTGAATGACCTCCCACGGTGTTATTGTCCAGTGTGGACGGATAGATGGAACGTTAACAGATAGCTGAGCAAGGCTATTGAAAGAAATAAACAATTACGAGCCCCCTTTACCAATAAATAAAAATAAATTTAATCAATTAATACATAACCAAAATTTCACTTTTCAATCCAACAGATTTACTAAAATAAATGTAATCAAATTTCACTTTTCAATCCAACAGATTTACATTGAGAGAACTTAGTCGCAGTGTTCAATTTACATCATGTTATGAGTTGTGAATTATAGAGTACAATCCCACGCTTGACAGCATCACCTGACGTCTCTCTCCTCTTGTCTTGTTTTCCACGTCTACTGCGTGCGCTTTGGTCCCCTTTCTGACCCTTGATTATTCCGAGCTCTCTTAGATGCGGATTTCCCTCTGACTCATCGGGTTTTTCTTTGTCTATTCCTTCCTTCCTTCCTTCTCGAGGGTATAAAACTGTTTCCTTAAATATAGAGTATGCCTCAAGCTAGACAAGTTTCACTCTCTTTGTTCTTATTCAGATTAGCGATTCACACTGCATAAATTCTGACATAACGTGATCTTAACAAATAACTGTCCTTACAGATTTCCGTTTTTCGGTAAGGTACACCGCTATATTTAGTACAAAAATGACCTTAGCTCGAAGTTCATTGTCCTCGCCGCGCGGCAATTGATTAGAAATTACCACGTGCCCTCTACAGACAAATGCGGCCGTATATACCAGCATACATTACTACACGTCTTATTTACATTTGACTAGTCAATTCTGCCCAATAAGATAAATGTTCAATCACTTATGGTATAATATTCACTAAATCTAGCTACAGTAACCAATAACCTGCAAGATCATTTAAGCATTGCGAAATCATATATATAAATATACAATTGTCATTAACTCACGATAACAATATCATCCTACACAGGAAATCAATTCATATATCATAAGAAATATGACCCATCTGCATATAAGGGTCGATTCATACATCCCTATGAAATACTGCATATTTGAGCATCCTTTGGGTTACATCATAAATTCCTATGGAATTCTACGCATTGAATATTTGATTACATGCAATCCGTTAGTTCTATCAATGAACTGTAAAATTAAAGAATTAAATTGCATAACACTCTAACATATCAACAGAGTCCTACGAAATGAATACACGATATGCGTGAATCATAAGTATATCAACACATTTGCATAAAACAAACAAATGAAAATAGAATATTATATGGAAACTAAAATTGCGTACCTTAATGCTGTTTCTTTCCACACAAACCGTGCGTCCTAGCACTATAGCCTGTCTTCCTTTTTAAGACAGCTATCTGGCCTTTCTACGAGGGAAAACACTATTCTCAAGTTTCCCAAAGAGTCGGACCTTTTGTCTTCTCACAAGGCAAGAGTCGAACTAAAGAATTCTGAGCAAGTTGGGTACTCATAAATCCTCAGTCTCCCAAAGTGTACGCCTTAATTTTTACTGACCATCGGAAGTAACTGTTCCTAAAATTCTCCCCAAATAATCATGTCTTTCATTAGATTTCACCAGCCTAAAATGTGCTGCAATTAGCTTTCCTTTGAAGATCAATTATTTGATATAAAGTCCTCTTCCAACCGATACGGTCGGTACTTCTATGTATTCTGTGTCACTATACCGTTACGATGACTCGGTCAATTCTACTGAAGCTTAAACGTAGACCCTTTTATGTTTCAGAGATGAAATAAGTGAAATATCAGTGAACTTTCTCAAGACCTTTCTGGCTTGACTATGATAACTTTAAAGCACAATTTATTCAACCTTAAGTTTCAATAAGTCTTCAAAATTCGCCATATTACATAGGCCATTCTTTAAGAGTAAATCTGGGATTTTGCTCTCCGAATTTTGAAGTTGCAGTTCAAGGCATTGTTTACATGTCCTGAAGTGACCTCTTCACCTCAGAATCAACTAATCTACTCATACAATTTGCTCCTACATTTGCGCTTCCTTTGATGTAATGCAATTGAACTTGATATTGTTGAAGAAATCACGACCATCTCATTAAACGTCCATTCGTCAATTTAGCTTGGGCCAAATAAGCAAGAAGTTGGTGGTCAGTTTCAAGAATAAACTTTTGCCCATACAAGTAGCGCTGAAATTTAGAGATTCTAAAGGTAATCGCTAGGCATTCCCTTTCGGTAACTGAATAATTACGCTCAGCGGGACATACTTTCCTCCTACCATATGCAACAGGGAATAAGTTCCCATCATGTTCCTGCAGTAAAACTGCACCAAGACCACAGTCAGAAGCAAGCGTCGGTACGTAAAACAAAGTCCTTTGTCACGTCCGGTAGTCTCACTACGGTGTCTGACGTCAACCTATCTTTCAATGTCTGAAATGCCCTCTCACAAGCGTCGGTCCAAATAACTTTCGTCGGAGCTTTCTTCCTTGTCGTGTCAGTCAACGGACTAGCAATAGAGCTGAAATTTGCAACATACGTACGATAATAACCTGTATGTCCTAGAAAAGATCGCACTTCCGTCTTTGTAGTTGGACGTGCGGCGTTCCGAAGCTGGTCGACTTTTGCACTGTCTGGGGTTAATGTATCTTTACTGAGAGTGTGTCGTAGATAAGTCAGTCTCCGAAATCCTATGTGACATTTAGAGGGTCGGGCGGTGAGGCCTGTCTGTTTGAGTCGTTCCAGAACTTTTCTCAGTAAGACTACATGTTCTTCCCAAGTAGGTGTCGCCAATAACAAATCATCCATGAAATTCGAAACATCGGTCCCTCTTAAAGGATCTAGCAGTTTCCTCATCATTCGATTAAAATACTGGGTGCGTTCTAGACCCCGAACGGCATCACTACCCATTGGTAGGTCCCATCTGGTGTTGCAAAGGTAAGTTCTGGACGGTCTTCCTTGCGAACTGGAATTTGCCAATATCCCTTTGACAAATCTAATTCGAAAAATATTTGGCGTTGGTTACTCCGGCGAATTTGGCCTCAGGATCTGGTAACATTTCCACCTGAAATTCCGTGACCCTATTTAATTTCCGATAGTCAACACAAAAGCGGTGATCACCATCCTTCTTATGTACTAAAACAACTGGTGAACTATACGCGGATTCGGCTGGTTCAATGACCCCTAAGTCAAGCATAGCTCGAATTTCGTTCCGTACAGTTTCTAACTTTGCATGAGCAAGTGGATAGGGTCTCAGTTTCACAGGCGTTTCATCCAGTAACTTCAAACTGAACTCCTCCAAGTCCGTCATGCCTGGTCTTTCGGTCAAGACACTTGCGTAGTCGTGGAGTATCTCCTCCACCTCTTCACATTGTTCTGACGTTAACGTTACGTCAAGGACGACGTCGACGTAGGTTTCATTCCTCGTCAAAGGGCAACTAGGAAGTACTTCCGCCACTCCTTCGTTGTCGTCGGGTTCTTCAGTCACAACTGTAGCATCCACGAACTCAGTAGGTGTCTCCCTTTCACGATAGCGTTTAAGAAGGTTAACGTGGTACAACTTCTCTTTATCTCATACTTTGATACGATAGTTCTGTCCACCCTTCTTTTCCGTTACAACGAACAGTCCCCTTCATGATACTTGGAGTTTGTTGTGCTCCAACGGTAACAACAACAACACCTTGTCACCCACTTCAAACTTTCGTTCCTTCGCCCTCTTGTCGTAGTACTTGGCTTGACGTCCCCGTGCGTCACAGAGATTCTTCTGGGCCAAGTTGCAAACTTCCTCCAGCTTGTTACGGAGATAAACAACATACTGATACGTTGTTCGTACTTCCTTGGATGCCTTTTCATTCCTCCATAACTGTTTCAATACAGCCATGGGTCCTCTCACTGTCCTCCCATAGACTAGTTCAAAAGGTGAAAATCCTAGACTAGCTTGGGGTACTTTGCGATACGCGGAAAGTATCGCGGGAAGGTATCGATCCCAGTCCCTAGTTCGACCGTCGCACAACTTCTTTAGAGCTTGCTTCAACGTCCCATTGAAACGCTCTACTAGACCATTGCACTGCGGGTGATACGGGGTAGTAATCAGGTGCCTAATGGAAAGTAACCGGTTCACTTCTTCCATCACCTGGCTAACAAACTGCGTCCCTTGGTCAGTTCGTATTTCGTCAGGAACACCAACTCTAGACCAAAGTCCTAACAAAGCTTCAGCCACCGTAACTGAATCAATGTTCTTCAACGCAAATGCCTCCGGGTATCGGGTAGCATAATCAACAATCGTTAACACATAACGATTACCACTTTCTGACGCAGGCTTTATCGGACCCATCAAATCCATAGCCACCCTTGAGAAAGGTTCATAAATCAGAGGGGTGGTTCCTAGTGGCACTGGGCGATGTGAGGTCTTAGGTGCCACCCGCTGACATTTGTCACATGACAGACAAAACCTCGTTACATCCCCATACACACCTGGCCAGTAGAACTCCCTTACTAACCTATCTCTCGTCTTTGCCACACCCATGTGACTACCGAGTAGACTCTCAAGTGCTAGCCTAAGCACTTCTTCTCTCTTAAACCGAGGTACAATTGCCTGCTTACACCTCTCGGAACCTTTCCGGGCGTATCGATACAAGATACCCGGCTTCAGTGCGAACTCTATCTCACCGTCACGTAAGTTCCGAACGGACTTCTCCTTTGCATACCCGTTTATCATGTTAAGGGTAGAATCTTCCTCTTGAAGTCTCCTTAATTCTCCAGGTAGCAAACTATCTATGGTCGAAGTCGAGGGCTTCAGAGGCTTCAACCATGACCTTCGCTTCATAAACCTCGTCTCCACGGACCCCACTTGTACGGGTGTACACGTCATAGGATTAGGCTGTGGCAACACATACCTACATTTTAAAATAACGTCATGCGACAACCCTGACAAGCAGGCTGCGTGAATTCGTCCTTTCACATACGGCGAATCAAGATCGATGTAAACAACTGGAAGGGAATCTTTACTCCTATTAGCAAATTGAATCTCCACTGTCTCACCTGTATAATCAGCAGGTTTAACAAATGTGCTATCCACCAAAGCTGGATAACTGCAGCCGGTGTCATACAACACAGTAGCCTTCTCTCCATTTACCGTAGATGTCGCAGTATTCGACCACTCCCCTGGTTTACTCTTTCTACCAGTGCCTGGTGTCACTACATTTATCGTGGGACGATATTTCCTGCAGTTCTTGAGAATATGGCCAGGTTTGTTGCAAACGTAGCACACAACTTCATCTTTCTTACCAAGGGTACCCTTATCTACCCCTTGGGACTTCCCTGAGCCACGGAACTGATCACGGCTGGGATTATCAGCCCCTAGCTTCCCACCATTTTGACCATTCCGCCTAAGAGGTGTCAAACCGTTAACTTTCCTAAAGTCAGGGACGCTGGTTCGATCCCTGCCACTCCATGTAGTCGGACGAGAGTGTGCACTTTCATATCGCTCAGCCATCACACTGATATCTTCTAAGGTTGCGAAATCACGCTCCGCCAAAAATACGATCAGGTCTTTCCTATACGTACTGAGGACATGTTCTTTCAAGATCTCTTCCCGTATGCCTTCATAAGTAAGCTCGGCTCCTGTTATTTTCATCCATTTATCGAAGAGCACGCGCACACGAGTATGAAACTGTGCGTGTGTCTCCGTGTTTCGTTTAGATGACTCTCTGAAACGTTTGCGGAAGCTTTCAGCCGACAACTCATAATGCCGTAATAGCGCTTTCTTGAGAGTGTCGTAGTCATCTACTTCAGTGGGTGCCATATTATGGTAGACATCCTTGGAAACTCCTTGCAAATATGGAGAAATATTAATGGCCCACTTGTCTTTGGGTCTATGATGTAGTAAGGCTAACTTTTCAAACTGCGTTAAAAAAGTTATCGCTAATTTCGTCCTTGTCATTAAACATCGGCATGGCTATCTGGACAATACGTCTATCCTCAGATCTTTTGCTTGAGGGTTCTGAATGTTCATTCAGTTCTTCGCCCCTCCTAGATTCCGCTTCGATCCTTAGTCTTTCCATGGCTAACGCATGTTCTCTCTCCCTGGCTCTTTCTTCGGCTTGCAATCTGGCTAACTCAATTTCTCTTTCTTTATCCCTTTCTTCAGCTTGTCTGATTCTTTCTTTCTCTTTTTCCTCGGCTTGTCTGATTCTTTCTTTCTTTTTTTCCTAGGCTTGTCTGATTCTTTCTTTTTCCTCGGCTTGTCTGATTCTTTCTTTTTCCTCGGCTTGTCTCATCCTTTCTTTCTCTGCCGCCTGCTGTTCTCTATATTCCTTGAGACTCCGCTCTACAAATTCCGATAATTGGGTCCCTTCATAATCTAATTCATCACGACCTATAGATTTATATTCTCTGACTAACTGCCTATCAGTTGCCATCCTAGTCTACTCGACTGTATCACCAACCAACTTACCTAGATTAGTACTTACTAGCCTTTTATTGCCTTACAGGAAACAGGTTGCCTAAGAATACTTACTCGTATTCTATCCTAGCAAAGTCTTAACCTACAGACTTACTTAAAATCACTCAAAAGTAACCTAACAGCTTTTGCCAGTTCAAAATTCTGAATTTTCCCCAAATTCAGCTTGCTCGCACCAACAAGTGCAAATTACTCCCTCGAGACTTCCTTAAATAGCTCTTCTCACAAGAGTAACTAAAGGCAATGTTTCTTCTGAATTACTTGAATTCAGACAACGACCAAGCTATCAGCAATTCAGGTACGGAATCTTAATTTCTTACAATGTCATAACAAACATTAAAGAAAATCTCAACAATGGCATGCACAAATTATAAAATTGCATAGATATTGACTCAATTCACACTCGTAATTCTTTATTTAAATAATAACAAAGTTATCACTGTTATGGCATTATATTTCTATTCAATATATGCTCAGATCTGCTATCTACTGTTCAAAATATCCCGGACGAGCCCCCACTTTGTAACGGGGGACTTTAAAACATTAAAGCCTCCCTAATTGATTTGGCATTCGTTAACTAGTGAATGACCTCCCACGGTGTTATTGTCCAGTGTGGACGGATAGATGGAACGTTAACAGATAGCTGAGCAAGGCTATTGAAAGAAATAAACAATTACGAGCCCCCTTTACCAATAAATAAAAATAAATTTAATCAATTAATACATAACCAAAATTTCACTTTTCAATCCAACAGATTTACTAAAATAAATGTAATCAAATTTCACTTTTCAATCCAACAGATTTACATTGAGAGAACTTAGTCGCAGTGTTCAATTTACATCATGTTATGAGTTGTGAATTATAGAGTACAATCCCACGCTTGACAGCATCACCTGACGTCTCTCTCCTCTTGTCTTGTTTTCCACGTCTACTGCGTGCGCTTTGGTCCCCTTTCTGACCCTTGATTATTCCGAGCTCTCTTAGATGCGGATTTCCCTCTGACTCATCGGGTTTTTCTTTGTCTATTCCTTCCTTCCTTCCTTCTCGAGGGTATAAAACTGTTTCCTTAAATATAGAGTATGCCTCAAGCTAGACAAGTTTCACTCTCTTTGTTCTTATTCAGATTAGCGATTCACACTGCATAAATTCTGACATAACGTGATCTTAACAAATAACTGTCCTTACAGATTTCCGTTTTTCGGTAAGGTACACCGCTATATTTAGTACAAAAATGACCTTAGCTCGAAGTTCATTGTCCTCGCCGCGCGGCAATTGATTAGAAATTACCACGTGCCCTCTACAGACAAATGCGGCCGTATATACCAGCATACATTACTACACGTCTTATTTACATTTGACTAGTCAATTCTGCCCAATAAGATAAATGTTCAATCACTTATGGCATAATATTCACTAAATCTAGCTACAGTAACCAATAACCTGCAAGATCATTTAAGCATTGCGAAATCATATATATAAATATACAATTGTCATTAACTCACGATAACAATATCATCCTACACAGGAAATCAATTCATATATCATAAGAAATATGACCCATCTGCATATAAGGGTCGATTCATACATCCCTATGAAATACTGCATATTTGAGCATCCTTTGGGTTACATCATAAATTCCTATGGAATTCTACGCATTGAATATTTGATTACATGCAATCCGTCAGTTCTATCAATGAACTGTAAAATTAAAGAATTAAATTGCATAACACTCTAACATATCAACAGAGTCCTACGAAATGAATACACGATATGCGTGAATCATAAGTATATCAACACATTTGCATAAAACAAACAAATGAAAATAGAATATTATATGGAAACTAAAATTGCGTACCTTAATGCTGTTCCTTTCCACACAAACCGTGCGTCCTAGCACTATAGCCTGTCTTCCTTTTTAAGACAGCTATCTGGCCTTTCTACGAGGGAAAACACTATTCTCAAGTTTCCCAAAGAGTCGGACCTTTTGTCTTCTCACAAGGCAAGAGTCGAACTAAAGAATTCTGAGCAAGTTGGGTGCTGACAACTATCTTGTATGAGAACTTGAGCCTCATGGTGGGAGATTCCTTCAACAGCTGCCATCATGTATAGATGTAAGTTCAAGTAGATGAAGAAATGTTAAACACAAGCAGATTTAAAATATTTTCTAAAACTTGAGAAGGCAATCTAAGGAAACCAAGTACTTTATTCAATATATATAAATATACCTGCCAAGATGTACAGTGAGCTTCCCACTCCCCACCCCCCACCAATAGAATATGATGCTGTGATAGGTAATGGGAAGCTAACCACAAGTGATTAAAATGGCAAAGACCGTGGTGAAAACGAATTATACCAGAAACTGTTTTAAAATACAATTAAACAATGTGTAATTTTATTCAGCATGGAGATAAGAACATGCATTAACAAAGTGTTTCCATTAAGTGTGTTTCATTCTTTGATTGTATAGGAAAAATATTAAATATAATTGCTTGTTTTTGTCTTATTTACCTACGGAAATAGCACTAAGTCGATTAGGTTGGTATTAATTTGGTTTAGAAGCAATTCCTCTATGAACTTTCATAGGGCTGTAGCCTGCAAACAAAACAAATTGTATTATTTACTTAAGTTCAATCTTGTTAAAAAAGGATTTCTGAGTGAAAGTCATGAAACTATTTCTTAAACCCATTTTGCCCATCCTGAACAATGAATAGTCAATACGATTAGCAGCTAAGAACATACATCAACAAAGTGTTTCCACTAAATGTGTTACATTCTTGTAGGTGTAGGAAAATTATTGTGATAAAATCACTTTCTTTATCAAAATTAAATCACATATTAACAAGTTTACCTAATCCTCCAGAATGGTTCATTAAATAAATAGTCTAATCTACAAGTACTTGTGGAAAGGATCAGTTGACAAGAAAAAGAGAAAACTAATAAGTAAAAGTTATGAAGAAGGGGATCTAGCAATGACCGACTTACAGAATTTCATTTGTTCTCTCAAAATTACAGCGGACAAGACTATGTTGAAAAAGAAATATAAGTAGTCCATCGGATGGCTCACTGCCCCATGGCTACCTATGTATGGTGAATATTAAAGGCTACCATCTTTCGTAGGGCTGTAGCCTGCAAACAAAACAAATTGTATTATTTACTTAAGTTCAATCTTGTTAAAAAAGGATTTCTGAGTGAAAGTCATGAAACTATTTCTTAAACCCATTTTGCCCATCCTGAACAATGAATAGTCAATACGATTAGCAGCTAAGAACATACATCAACAAAGTGTTTCCACTAAATGTGTTACATTCTTGTAGGTGTAGGAAAATTATTGTGATAAAATCACTTTCTTTATCAAAATTAAATCACATATTAACAAGTTTACCTAATCCTCCAGAATGGTTCATTAAATAAATAGTCTAATCTACAAGTACTTGTGGAAAGGATCAGTTGACAAGAAAAAGAGAAAACTAATAAGTAAAAGTTATGAAGAAGGGGATCTAGCAATGACCGACTTACAGAATTTCATTTGTTCTCTCAAAATTACAGCGGACAAGACTATGTTGAAAAAGAAATATAAGTAGTCCATCGGATGGCTCACTGCCCCATGGCTACCTATGTATGGTGAATATTAAAGGCTACCATCAGTTATCAATATGCTATTACAATTCAGCTGTTGCCATAATTTTTTTGGGACGTTTGCATTCTCTTCAACAGTGTTACAAAATAGTTAGATTTGCCTAAAATTCCTTTGCACTTGATTTCAAACTTAAAAATGTATCTTTAAAGAGCAGCATAATTCATACAGCATGTTCACTGCAAGCCAAGTACAATGCATTTATAATACAAATTAATTGGTAGTATCTAAACATATTTGCTATTATTTATTTGCGTAAATCAAAAATGAATTTGATAGGCCTATGCATCTTGTTTCCAAATTTAAACAAGATAACAAGTCTCAAAGTTTAAATCAATGTTCAGTAATTGCTTTCGTGATTACACAAAATTCATAGTAATAGTGTTACGAGTCTATTCTCTTAAAATAAGTAACAGAAAAGAGTGAAGACAACAAGCTTTGTAAAATTTAACAAATAATTTATTTTCCTAGAATACAAGGTGAAAAATGAGAAGAAAAAAAAAAGAATTTACGGCACTGCGAATTAAATCCAAATAAAATCCAAGAATAAAAGACACAAGTCCTAGTAATAAAAAGTCCTAAATAAAACTCAGTTCAAGTCCCGAAGAGATCCAAATTGAAGGCGATGACGTATCTGTTATAGCCTATCAAGTACTGATGTGTCAATAGTCTCTTGTTGAATCATAGAAATATTATTCCAGGTTTGAATTCAGTATAAATTCCAACGAATTTCTTTATCCAAGAATTTTGTAAGAACACTTTTATATTTCCAGAGAAAATAATCACTTGAATTCATTAATTTGAAGAAAATAAAATTCAGTCCACAATGCACAAAATAATACAACTTAAAGTGCTAGATGTTAGAGCACAATTGGTAAAATCCTCACAGTCACAAGATAATATAGTTCTCTGCTTGACCTCGGGTCATAATTAGCATTTTCTAAAAACAACCATTACCTAATGGAAAATAACCTTCTAGAATGATCTAATGAGCCTTGTTTATTTACAACACAATAGCCTAGAAAATTCACTTAGCAATCTCCAAAACCCTCACTTGATCAACATATTTTCTCCTTCTTTGTTTACCTGAATAATAATTCTGTTGATAAGCTCATACACATAGAGAATAATGAAGGTATTATTAGTTGTTTACATGAATGACATAATAAAAACATTAAGAAAAATACAATCAGGTCAAGCAGAAATGAACTCAATTTTGGACAAGGTCAAGTCCAGCAAAGAATGTTACATTATAATCGCATGTAATGAATTTTAACAAAATTAAAACTACTGATAAACAATTAAATTAAACATACATAACAATAGTCATTAATACAATTTATACTACATGTACTTTGATGACACTGTTCAAGAGTTAATGTCACAACCTATCTTAAATTTCACTTGAAACTGCAATGAAAGTGAGACGAAAACTACTAAATTTATCATTTAATTTCGCTAACTTTGCCGGCAAATTGTTGCAGAAACCTACCACATCTTGCAGACTCCCATCCAGCTGATATAATAGATAACTAATAAAAGCCCTTGTCAATGATTTATTTATCGTCTTGTTCACGTTTCCTTGCAAAAACAATCAGAGATAGTCCTATCAACATCCTCCATCGTTAACAATCCAATGAAACTTATGATAAGCCAACCGCTTGGTCTATTTTCCTCTTTTTGCACAGTCATGCATTTTCTCGAGAAAGAGAGCAACAACTCCTGATTCCGAATTGTTTTGTTACTCCAAGTTGGAGCCCAACATCGGTAATATAAATTAACACAAGGAGTGCAAGACTGAAAAAGGTACAAATATCCATTCAAAAGACAGTAAAGTAACATCCATAACGCATGAATCTAATCTGGCGAATTCACCTTTATTTTCACCATTACTGTCACAAAGTCTTTCTACAGGATTTCATTAGGCGGAAGTAGCCATTTCACCAGATTCTACCCTGCAGTAAATATGCGTTAGGGAGGCGCTCACCAGTCATTATGTACTTTTGAGAAAGTGACGTATGTAAGGTGAAGTTGTTTGTACTTAAAACATGCATAGTGGAGAGAATGTTGACATTCCTCAATGCTACTTTAATGTAATGTGGCTGACATTTCTTTGGATATTATACTTATGGAAATTGTAGCATGATGTCCCACCAGTCACATTATTCTGACACCAGGCCAACAGGTCCTAACACTATCTTCTGAATGCTGAGCACCTAAAGAGGTAGCTGTTAGTACCATTTTTATAAGTCTTTGGTATGACTCGGCTGGAGTTCGAACATGTGACTTCCTGCATACGAGGCAAAAGTTCTAACCGCTACCCCACTGGAGCGGTCCGCTTTCCTTTTGTCTTTTCTTCGTAAAATGTTTCGCAATCCATCATAATTCATTTGCAGTAGCTTTACGTTTGTTTTATCTTGGCAATATTTTTCACAATCCATCATAATACATTTGCAGTAACTTTGCTTTCTTCTTTTCTTACCTTTCTTTCTCGCAATCCATCAAAATCCGTTTGAGTATCTTGACTTTTGTCTTTGTTTTGGCATTATTTCTTGCAATCCATCCTAATCCATTTGGACTAATGGTAATGCTGCAGTTAATTGCAATTACATTTCATGTAATTTTTTTAATTAACTGATCTTCTTTGTAACCTATCTCTTCTTGCATGTTTCCTAATTTTCTAATAGGTTTTGACGCAGGTTTGGCAAAACCTTTTTCACATTTTTGTTTTCCTAATTCTTCTTCTGATATTTGTTTCGTTAATACAGAATGGACTAACAACCATTTTTGTATGAATTGTTTTCTTAGTAGTTGTTTGTTTATTGATTTTGGTTTTCATCGTATCAATTCACAAAAAGATATATATCATTATGTTGTATAATAATTTATTAAGCCAATTTAATGCAAATTAATCTTAAGCAACAAACAAAAGTATATGATATAATGAGTAACAATGCAAAAAGATGGAATATGTTTTATTAAAGAAATTCTTATGCTAGATCAAAATATTTGTTTGGTTTTTTTTTGTTTTGTTTTTTTTGTTTTGTGAAAGCTGATTTTAGAAAAGATCAGAATATAGATTATAGGGGAGAATACTGCCAGAAACCTAATATGAAATGTATTTCATGTTGGTTATACAGTAGAACCTGTCTTGAAAGACCACCTCTTGTGCCAAAAAATTATGGTCTCTCAAGGCAGGTGGTCTCCCATAACAGGTCACAATCCTATATAATCAACAAATTTATGCACTGAGAATGTGGTCTCTCAAAACAGGTGGTCTCACATAGCAGTGGTCTTTCAAGACAGGTTTTACTGTATACTCATTCATTTCATCATAGTTATGTTCACACTATCCAATTTTTCAAATGTTGTACAAATATTTTTCTTTTTTGTGTACAATATGTTCATCATAAGCAATAATACATTTCTAAATTATTATTCGATTATAAAACAGGTAAGAAACATTACATTCATCAGAAAACTAGAACAGAACTATGAAATGTTGAGAAATAATTAATACGATATGATGAAAAATTACAAAAATTAAATGAAACGTCTTTCAGAAAAACTGGTGATACAACTAAATGAGCTATATTATTCAACTACAGCAATCATGACTAAAAATAAAAACGACCAAAGGAGATCTATTAGTCAACTACAGCAATCATCACAACAAAATAAAAACGACTAAAGGATATCTATTGGTCAACTACAGCGATCATGAATACAAAATAAGAACGACTAAAGAAGATCTATTAGTCAGCTATAGCGATCATCACTATAAAATAAGAACTGCTAAAGGAGATATATTAGTCAACTACAGTGATCATGACTACAAAATAAGAACTACGAAAGGAGATATATTAGTCAACTAAAGTGATGATGACTACAAAATAAGAATAACTAAAGGAGATATATTAGTCAACTAAAGTGATGATGACTACAAAATAAGAATAACTAAAGGAGATATATTAGTCAACTATAGTGATCATGACTACAAAATAAAAATGACTAAAGGAGATTAGTCAACAACAGTGATCATGGTTACAAAATAAGAACAACTAAAGAAGATCTATAAGTCAACTACAGTTATCATGACTACAAAATAAAAACGACTAAAGAAGATCTATTAGTCAAATACAGTTATCATGACTAAAAATAAAAATGACTAAAGAAGATCTATTAGTCAACAACAGTGATCATAACTGCAAAATAAAAATGATGAAAGGAGATCTATTAGTCAGCTACAGTGATCATGACTACAAAATAAGAACGACTAAAGGAGATCTATTAGTCAACTTCACTGATTATGACTACAAAATAAAAATGACAAAAAAGGAGATCTATTAGTCAACTAGAGTGATCATGACTACAAACTAAGAATGACTAAATGAGATCTATCAGTCAACTACAGCGAACATGACTAAAAAATGAAAACGACTAAAGGAGTTTTATTAGTCAACTACAGTGATCATGACTACAACAACACAACGACTAAAGGAGATCTACTAGTCAACTACAGCGAAGATGACTACAAAATAAGAACATTATGTTCTAATATTGCTAATCGTGACAAGACGTTTCCATTTAAACTTGGAGACAAATGATATATAATATACGATGATGATAAGAACCCAGTACATTTCAGAACTCATGATAATTTACTAATTAAAATAAATTGCTATCACCATTTTTCTCTCATTTAATATTAAAATATATTATGTGCCTTGTCATATTATGAAATAAATGAATAAAAGGTCAATGTGACCATCTTATGTGTTTGTATTATTTCAAAGAGAATTAAATGACTGAAATTACTTAAAATTCTTCCTGCACACAGAATCTGAAGCTAAAGTATGATAAACATAAGCCAATTGAAACCCAAGCTATGAAGTTCCAAAACATTCACTAAATGCAAGTGGTGGGATACAAAATCATGAGGGGTCATGACCATTACACATGGTGCAGAGACCTAAGTGATCATGTTTGAAGCAGAATGTTTCAAAACACAATTAGAAAATATTACATTGCTGACCATATTTATTCCTTAAGTCAGTAAATTGTACAAACTTTACTGATTTATTCTGATTGAATATTTAAACCGATGTGCAAACTACTTAATGTGCAAACATACCATAGTCAGATCACATTATAAAGATAATAAAATTGCTGAAAGCTTAAAATGGCAAAGAGAGCAATGGACTTAACTACTACAAAGTGTACTTATTGGCAAAGCTTGTGCATGTTTACACCTCACTGTTGGTACACGAAAGTGCTGATTATGATGTGATTAAGGAATGTATTATGCGGGGTTATTAGTCTGCACCTAAGGTCTATTGATAGAGCTTTAGGAATTGTAGAAAAGAAACTGGAAATAGCAGAAGGAATTTCAGCAATTAAAACTCCCAAAAGGCTTTATCAGTATCAAGCGATGCATTTTGGATTTAAAAATTCTCCAGCAACATTTGAACAACTTATGAATATGTTAACATCTGGTCTACATAATTATGATGCACAGATCGATGATGTCATCATCTAACACACAACTGGAAAGATTACAAGGAAACCATTCAGAAATTCTTCAATCGACTCTGCAATGCAAATATGATGGTTAATTTATGTACAAGTGACCTTTGTCATGCTTGGGTGACATATTTAGGACATATTCTGCAATAAGGTCAAGTAAAACCTGAAGAAGTTAAGGTCAAGGCTATCTCTGATATATTGTGTATGTGTACTGATTATGGACAAGTCAACAGTGCCACCAAAATGGATTCATCTTCAATGCCAAGTAAAGAATATTACAATTACAAAATTGGAAATGTAAACATGTCACCAAATTTAAACTTTCAAAGAATTCTGGCACATTCCACTCATGGAAAAAGCAAAAGAAATTTCAGTAATTGAAACTCCAGATTGGCTTTATCAGGTAAAAGTGATATGCATTGGAAAGAAAATTTTCCAAGAACATTTTATCACCTAGTGAACATGCTAAAATCTGGTCTACATAATTGCGATCATGTCATCGTCTACAAGGACACCTAGAAAGATCATCAACTATGTTATTCAAATCTGATGTTAATTTATGTGAAAGTGAGTGTTGACATTCTTGTGTCCCATTTTTAGGACATAATGTAGGACAACATCAAGATAAATAGGTACACGTTAATGTCAAGGCTATCTTTGAATTCCAATACTGACTAGTAAAAAGCAACCAATGTGAGTTTTATGTGTCAGGGGTCAAGATAGACTTGAATTTTAGGGAGAAGTGACTTCTTATTTTTGGACAGATCAGGGAGAAATGAGAGCTCAACAAGGAGAAGTGGATGCCAAGCAAGAAACGCTATATATATATATATATATATATATATAATGTGTGTTTTCTTATTTGAATTATGCCCTCTATTTCCCAGTATTCATATTTGCATTTAACATTCGATTTAAGCAGTACTTTATTTTCAAGTAGAAAATTTTCTGAATTATTTTGCACATATGACTCTAAAAGAGAATAATAGAAACCACATTGTAACACCTTTCAACTGAGTAACCAGATTACATTATTGTAATTGCAAGTTAGTAAAAATGCTTAATTGTCTACCCTTAATTAATTGTTTTAAAATTTCTTTTAAAAAAAAAATACTTTCTAAAAGTTCACAATAATTGCACTTTCATGGCCCGGTTTCCGCATGTTATCCTTTGATGATAAATCTTACAAGCTTGTGTTTCGAAAATTTAACGATAGTATGTAAATATCAATTTGTGTTTTCAGACCAGAATCGGTGATCTGGATATTTTAACTGCCTCTTATACACTATTTCGTCATAAAATTAGTTTGAAACTGAAGTGAATCAGTGATGGGGAAATAATGGCGGACATCGTTATGTCTGGGAAGTAGACCTAGCAGTTTATCAGATTGCTTTTGTAACTCATTGGACAAGTATATTCAGAAAAATATACAATTCATAGACTAGGTATTATGTTATTTAAGATTTAACTTCAAAATGCAATCATGTCAGTCAGACAGTGCTATGTTGTGGAGGAATTTGCGAGAAGCATTGTAAGGTCAAAGATGTTTTCTGACTTCACTCGTATTTGTGAAAATATGGAAAAAAGCAGTGAAGCAGAGACTATTTAACCAATGTCTAAAATCACTAAAAGTACGTAGAGCATTAAATAAACCATAAGTTTGCAATCCTATCAATGGACTGTTGTATGAAGCTATATGAAGTGAGTGATTACATTATGAAAACCACTCCTTCTAAAAATAGATGCACTCAAGCCTGTGTTGATTCAGTTGGAAAGAAGGGTTTAGTTTAAATACCTACTATAAAGGAGCCATTTTTGTAATTTTATGCATTTTAGTGCGTTATGGAATGAATAATTACGATAATGTTTTATCCACAACAAAGAAATGATGACGAATAGTGCGATCTGAAGACATGTGCATTTGTCCACATGTACATGGTACAGAGGTTTTTTCAAACTGATTTAGAAATCTTTGAAAGTGCAATTATTGTGAACTTAAAGTATTTTTTTTTAAAAAGAAATCTTAAAACAATTAATTAAGAGTAGTCAATTAAGCATAACTTGCAATTACAATAATGTAATCTGGTTACTCAGTTGAAAGATGTTACAATGTGGTTTCTATTATTCTCTTTTAGAGTCATATGGGCAAAATAATTCAGAAAATTTTCTACTTGAAAATAAAGTACTGCTTAAATTGAATGTTAAATGCAAATATGAATACTGGGAAATAGAGGGCATAATTCAAATAAGAAAACACACATATATATATATATATATATATATATATATATATATATATCGCGTTTCTTGCTTGGCATCCACTTCTCCTTGTTGAAGGCAAACTTTACATTTTTAACCAACTTAGTCATCCACTTTGCCTAGTAGCATGACCCCTGCCGGTATGGCTGGATATTATTGAAAGTTTCGCTCAAATGTTTCCATAATTGCCAATGTGGCTTGGCTAAAGTCTATGAGAACACATGGCAGTAGCTTCAAGTGGGTCGACATTTCTTATTAGGTTTTCTTTCGGGTTCTTTGTTCAACAGTTATATTGGCCATCATGTATAGCCTGTCATGCACTGACAAATAGCACAAAACCAATATAAACAATAAAGCAAACTTACATAGATGAAAGGGGTAAAATACATGTTCATCTCTAACATTACCATCCTTTTGACACCATCAACAAAACTCATTGTTATACTCCATGTGTACCCCAACTGTCATTTTTATACCCCAAGAGACATTTTGTATCTCAGATGTACAATTATGCTACTTATGTAATCTCTTGTGCTCATTTAGGCTTCCACTATTATTGAATATTTCACTGCACACATCACAGTTAATTTTATTTTGCTTTCAGATCAGGGGATGGCACAGGGATTGCTTAGCTCTGAACCAGAGATGTTTTTAAACTGTTTTTAGCTGTGCTTGTACCTCTCACCACACTTACATAGTTCACATCATGTGCGAGTATGTTTCAAATTATTGGAAGAAGATATTTCCCCAGTATGTGTCCTCATGTGTATCAGTAGATGTCAACCCTGGCTAAATATTTCTTTACAAACTGCACAATTAAATGGGTTTTTTTCCCAGCACAATTAATTTTTTTTTTCCCCAGGATGTATCCTCATGTGCCAAGTCAAATATCCACTGTCACTAAACCTTTCATACCCAACAGTTAAATGATTTTTTTTCTCCAGCAAGTATCCTCAAGTGACTATTCAAAGGTCCATTCCAACCAAACTTTTCTTACACACTTCACATTTAAATAGCTTTTCTAAAGTATGTATCCTCATGTGATTCAATAAATGTCCACCCTCACGAAACCTTTTGCAACATACTTCACATTTAAATGGTTTTTCTCCAGAATGTAACCTCAAGTGCCAATTCAAAGTTCCATGATCACTAAATCTTTTATTACATACTCTGCATAAAGTGGATTTTCTCCAGGGAACATCACAAAAAGTATGGTCACTGAATTTACCTTAAACAAAAATCAATAAGACAAGTCAGTTTCGCTTTCCAAAGCAAAGTTCACATTTTTTAGGTGACTTAGCCAAACTATTCGCCTGGTAACTTGACCCCTGCATAATGTGGACCAAGATCAAATTAAAACTGTAGAAGTTAAGGTCAAGCCTCTCTCTGAATTCCCAATGCCTAAGAGTAAAAAGCACTAATGTGATTTTTAGGTGAAGATGGACATCATGGGAATTTGCTCAAATGTTTCCTTAATTAAGATGGTTTGGCTAATGACTGGATGTGGAAAAGCTTGTTGGTAGCTTCCTGTGGGTTGAATTTTCTTATTAGAGTATTCCCCGTTTTCTTTATCCAACAGTCATGTATAACCTATCATGCAATAAAAAATGGCATTAAACCCCAATAAACAACAAAACAAACCTTTTAATATAAAAGGGATAAATCGCATGTTCATCTTTAATATTACTATTCGCTTGTCACTGTCCATGGTGTTGTACAGTACCCATGTTAAATCGATGGTGTACTGTTCAATTCCCTCAGGAGTCATTTTTGTTGACCCTCAAGTATCATTTTGTACCTCATGTTTAACAGTATGGTACTAATGTGTCTTGTGCTTCTTCAGGCTACCACTGTTACTATATATTTCATTCCACACTTCACATTTAATTGTTTTGATCTCCAGTATGTAACCTTGTGTGTATCTGTAGATTTTCATCCTGACTAAAGATTTCATTACATACTTCACATTTAAATGGTTTTTCTCCAGCATGTATCCTAATGTGCTGATTGAAATATCCACGATCACTAAACCTTTTATTACAGACTTCTCATTTAAATGGCTTTTCTCCAGTATGTATCCTTGTGTGCCGATTCAATTCTCCACTTGAACTAAACTTTTTATTGCATACTTCACAATCAAATGGTTTTTCTCCAGTATGTATCCTCATGTGCAAAGTCAAAGATCCACTCTCACTGAACCTTTTATTACATACTTCACATTTATATGGTTTTTCTCCAGTATGTATTCTCATGTGCCGATTCAATTCTCCACTTGAACTAAACTTTTTATTGCATACTTCACAATCAAATGGTTTTTCTCCAGTATGTATCCTCATGTGCAAAGTCAAAGATCCACTCTCACTGAACCTTTTATTACATACTTCACATTTATATGGTTTTTCTCCAGTATGTATTCTCATGTGCCGATTCAATTCTCCACTCGAACTAAACTTTTTATTGCATACTTCACAATTAAATGGTTTTTCTCCAGTATGTATCCTCATGTGTCGAATCAAATTTCCATTCAAACTAAACCTTTTCTTACACACTTCACATTTAAATGGTGTTTCTCCAGTATGTATCCTCGTGTGCAAAGTCAAAGATCCACTCCCACTAAACCTTCTATTACACACTTCACATTTAAATGGTTTTTCTCCCGTATGTACCCTCATGTGCCGATTCAAATGTCCACGGTTACCAAACCTTTTATTACACACTTCACATTTAAATGGTTTTTCTCCAGTATGTACCTTCATGTGCTGATTCAACATTCCACTGGCACCAAAACTTGTACTGCATACTTCACACTTAAATGGTTTTTCTCCAGTATGTATCCTCACGTGCTGATTCAAATCTCCACTAAAACGAAACATTTTATTACAGACTTCACATTTAAATGGCTTTTCTCCAGTATGTACCCTTGTGTGCCGATTCAATTCTCCACTCCCACTAAAACTTCTATTACACACTTTACATTTAAATGGTTTTTTTCCAGTATGTATCCTCATGTGCCGATCCAAATCTCCACTCAAACGAAACATTTTAATGCATACTTCACACTTAAATGGTTTCTCTCCGGTATGTATACTCATGTGACGAATCAAAGTTCCCCTCGAACGAAACCTTTTATTACACACTTCACATTTAAATGGTTTTTCTCCTGTATGTGTCCTCATATGCAAAGTCAAAGGTGCACTCCCACTAAAACTTCTATTACACACTTGACACTTAAAAGGTTTTTCTCCTGTATGTACCCTCATGTGCAGATTCAAAGATCCACGTTCACTAAACCTTTTATTACATACTCCACATTTAAATGGTTTTTCTCCAGTATGTACCTTCATGTGCTGATTCAAATTTCCACTGGCGCCAAACTTTTTACTGCATACTTCACATTCAAATGGTTTTTCTCCAGTATGTATCCTCATGTGCTGGTTCAAATTTCCTCTGGTACCAAACATTTTACTACATACTTCACATTTAAATGGTTTTTCTCCAGTATGCATCCTCATGTGCCGATTCAAGTGCTCACTTGCACGAAACATTTTATTACATACTTCACTTAAACGATTTTTCTCCAGTATGTATCCTCATGTGCCGATTCAAATGTCCACTGGCACCAAACCTTTTATTACATACTTCACATTCAAATGGTTTTTCTCCAATATGTACCATCATGTGTTCATTTTGAGTTCCACTGTAACAAAATCTTTGATCAGATACTTCACATTTTACTGGTTTTTCTCCAGTATGTTCCATTATGTTGTTATTCAGATTTCCACTGCAGACTAGGCCTAAACCTATCATCACATACTTCACGTTTAAATGGCTTCTCTCAATGACTCGCCTTTCTGTGTTCATTCACCCACAGGAGTGTGACATTTTATCAATAAAGTACGTAGTCTGATTCCCTGCTTAATATGCTCCCTGCGATGCACCGCTATACTAAGTTAGGTGAACGCCGACGCCATATTGTCACGTGATCAAAACAAATGGCCTCGTATGGAGAGATCTCGTTAATCTAACCGTGGCACATTTATTCCTTTAATATTCTGTTTGTTAGTGACGCAATGCGAATTTTGCTAATACTTTCGATTTGAACTATAGCAGTCGTTATCTTGTGTTCAAGCTTAACCAGCAAATCGGCGACGTGGGTATTTTTACAAATATTTAGGGTAGAGGGGGGCAAAACGCCTCCATAGGGTAAAACGCCCCCAAGCTGTCCTGACGTCCCTACGCTAGAAAATGGACCGGTCTTTATACAGCAAGCTTGCCTAGGTTACACAGGCCTTGTGAATGGCAGCCATTGTTGGATGCAGCCGCACGCATGGTTTCTATGCAAGAATATTGCTTTTTTGGCATCTTCCTGTAAAAGTGTTCAATCCATTTGTTTGCAGTATTTTTGACAGGAACTACCTAAAGAAAACAGGGTACGTATGTTTTTAAACATCATAGTATAGAGATGCATCATGTATAATATTTCATGATTCGCAGCAGTTGTTAATACCGCCTAATGTTAAATTATCAATGCTGTACGATAGGGGCAAAACGCCCCTTACAGGGGGCGTGTTGCCCCATAACTGTTTAAATGTACACTTTTTAACTAACCGTTCATATGCCTAAAATTATTCTATACTTATTTGCAGATGGTACGAACTTACAGAAGGAAAACTGATCGAGGAAATTATGGGACACCAGCTCTAAATGCTGCTCTTGAAGCAATTCGTTGTGGAACTCCACTGAAAGCTGCTGCCAGGAATTATGGAATTCAAGCTAAAACTTTGCGCAGACATAGAGATTTGAAGGTTTCGCAACCTGGAGTGTCAAAACTGGGAAGTAAGACTACTGTTTTCAAGCCTGATTATGAGTTACTTCTAGTCGAGCACATCCAGTCCATGGAAAAAGCATTATTTGGACTTACCACTATTGACGTACGGCGTTTGGCATACGACTTAGCAGTTCATCTGGATATTAAAAACCATCCATTTCAAGGCAATGCAGCAGGTATTGATTGGCTGAAAGGCTTTATGAAAAGGCATCTAAATCTAGCCGTTAGAGCTCCAGAGGCAACCAGTATCAGCAGAGCCGTGGGCTTTAACAAGCCACAGGCAGTTAAATTTTGCCAAGTATATAAGGAATCTCTTAACGCAACACTTGCTGATGGTCTCAGAATATGGAACATGGATGAAACGGGCATTAGTACTATCCACAAGCCAGTAAACATCATTGCATCCAAAGGTGTTAGATCAGTTGGTAAAGTTACAAGCGGTGAACGTGGTCAAACTATTACTGTAATATGTGCCATGAATGCGGCTGGTACCTTTGCACCACCAGCATTTATCTACCCACGTAAACGAATGGTTCCATCACTGATGAATGGCGCACCAGCCGGAGCACTGGGTTTGTGTAGCCCAAGTGGGTGGACAGACAGTCATATTTTCTTGCAATGGCTGGAACATTTCACTTCTTTTGTGAAATGTGCTAAGGACTCTCCACACATTCTTCTTCTTGATGGGCACCATAGCCATAAAACTTTGGAAGCTGTTCTCTATGCACGCGAGAAAGGGATTGTGTTGATAACCTTTCCTCCCCATTGCACACATCGGCTCCAGCCTCTTGATGTCACATTTTTCAAGGCACTAAAAAGTGCTTTCAATTTAGAATCTGGAAACTGGATGACAAGCAATCCAGGAAGACGAATAAGCGCATTTGAAGTTGCGGCAATTTTTTCTGCAGCATATAACCGATCTGCGAGTTTACAGAAAGCTGTCACCGGTTTTGAAGCCTGCGGACTTTGGCCTTTCAATCCAAATAAGTTCACAGATGATGATTTCGCTCCTTCTGTGGTAACTGATGAACCTCAGCCAGTATCAGATGGGCCTAATGCGTGTCAACAAGCACTACCTGTGACATCACAACTGATTGAATCAAATAAGACAGCTGATCTCCTGTCGTTTACTGGCTGCACAGACATTTTTGAGTGGTCGGGTGATGCAGAAACATCTGTTCAAGAGGACAAGACAGCTGACAAACAATCAGTTGGTACTCCTATAGTTATTGCAGGTGGGGCAGGCGATACAGAAACATCGAATGAGGGAAATAGGTCAGTTGATGATCAATCGCTTAGTAACGTTATGATCACTTCTGGCAACGCAGAAACATTGAAAGAACCAAGCAAAACGGTTGAATTTCTGCTAACTGGTAGTTCTACAGCCACTGTGGATGGGTCGGGTAATCCAGAGACAGACAAAACAATTTATACTCAGTCACCTGATAGTCAACAAACACATCACTCTGCCGTCACCGTCGAGGAGACAGGCAATCGCAAAATGTTTGAAGAAGCTATTCTTGCTGGAAGAACGGAAAGTGCTACCTTGGGGGTATCTCATAACGAATGCAGAAATGCAGACGATTCAGCATTTGTGAACATATTGCTTAAACGTTCGCCAAAGCCTAGAATAACCAGTCAGCGCACAAGAAAGCGAAAGGCAGAATCAGCCATGAACTTAACATCATCACCGTATAAAAAGATGCTTATTGAAAAGCAAAGAAAGACGATGACAAATACAAAAGGCAAATGTGATAGAACTGTACAGGCAAGTGGGAGCAAACGGAATGAAACCAAAGTTTCAAAACAGAAAGAAAAGCAGAAGAGAAAGAAGCAGACACGTAGAGGGGACAAAAAGATAGGTAGAAAACCATCTAAGATTATGAAGACAACTTGTATACAGGACCATGAAAAGGGAGAAAAGGCTTCGCGACCAAAGTCAGTTGCTAAGCACGATCTTGCATTGTCAGCAGACACAACACATAATAAAGACAACATTTGTGGAAACTGCGAATTTGAATATGGAGGAAGTGATGCTCCCTTAATAGAAGATTCCTGGTCGCAGTGCAAAGAATGTTCCAGGTGGTGCCATGAATCCTGTGGTACCACCCTCAATATGCAATTTTGCTGTGTTAAGTGTGAGTAATAAAGAATTTACCAGGAACATTCACGACATTTGGGCTTTGTCTTTTTCTTCATTAACGATGGAAATTAGGGACCATTTAGACTTGAGCATTGTTGTAGCTGTTTGCTTATCCGCATTGTCGTGCTAATTTGAATGATGTAACAGTATGTAGTTTTAGCATCTTTGCCATATATAAAATGTCCATATAGGAATAATACTTGATTTTACAGTTCAATTGTATTCCTGTAGTTTTACAGACTTTTACAGATGTTGAATGCATTGTGGGGCAAAATGCCCCGGAGAGGGCGTGTTGCCCCAGCATAGGGGCAAAATGCCCCTCTATAAATTTTTACCATTTTTCATTTTTCTCATAAATAGTTTCTTCATTGAAATGAAACATCATTCCATTATGTTGGACGCAACGCATTCTTTAAATAAATTGTCCAATTGCGAACACAATCATGTAAATCATGCCATAAATTACCTAAAGTTGTTAAATGGGGCGTTTTGCCCCCCCCCCCCTCTACCCTATACAATTAGGCTTAGATGAAGTACAGGGATACACACAACAATATTTTGTTAATATTGCACGTTTCCCACAACGTCATCTCAAAAATTCCTTTTCCAATCGATTCCTTGATAAATTTTACGTTGCAATTGATATGAGGTTATGCACGGCAGCTCTAATTTTGCCAAAGATTAAGACAAAAATATCTTCCCCATTTTACCAGAGGTGAGGGTAACGATTGATTTGCAAATATTGCCCATTTCACACTGCGTCATCTAAAATATTCTAGTTGCAATGAATTCCTTGATCAATTTTACATAAATAAGTATATATCGCTTTCCATGACAGCCCAAATTTTGTCAAATATTAGGATCGATATAACAACCCTCTTATACGAAGGAGCGAAAGTGACGATATTTTGTCAAATATTGCACATTTCGACTGTATCATGTACGACATTCCATTTGCTATCGATTACTTGATAATTATTACGTCAGAATTGGTATAAGGTGATAGCTGACATCCTTAATTGGCCAAAGGTTAATATCAAATCCCTTCAATGGGGGGGGGGGGCGGCGGGGGGCAAATGTTGCCAAAAACTGAATATTTTAGACAGTATTATCTCAGTGTTCCATTTTAAATCAATTGTTTGATCAATTTTACATTGATATTGATGTATCGTTCAACATGAGAACCCACATTTTGTGAAAGATTAAGACCAAAATACCAACCATTTTTTATTAGGCTGACAATTTTGCTAACATTGGACATTTCTTACTGTCACCTAAGCAGTTCCATTTCAAATTGATTTCTTGAAAGAAAGTGGCATAGCATCCCTTAGAACATGAGGTGGGGGTGAAGGAGCCTAAAATACCACCAGACAAATTTTATTGGGATTGGGCCCTATCAGTAAGTCTTTGGGAGAGCAGGAGCCAAATTTCTTGGTACACCACTTACATTGATATTGATATTTTACTGTAAATATATTCTATTCATTAGACAAGGTACATTAAATGCCTCGACATGATAAAAATGTAATGTGCTGCTGTGTTGCAAGATTTCCAAAACAAACCATGAATTGCATTCAGGTTTCATTCACATGCTTCAATTGTTATGATTCTTCAAAATTCACTCACTGTATCATCATAACTGAAAGACAATGTTAGTACATTAAATGTTAAGCACTGTACAGAAGTTTTAATGTTTTCATCACTAATTTGATTTGCTTCCATAATGAATGCTGTTTTCAATATTTAGTTAATACAATTCCAAAATTTAGTATAAACTTAATTTTTCAGTATCAGTGTAATGTTGAGATATGCGTTATTAAGGCTAACATTGTAGACAAGTTGAGACAAACGTTTCATTTTTTTTTTTTTTTTACTTTTCATCGTTACTGAAGTATGATATGAAATTGAACAGTATTTTCATTTGTTATACTGTCACAATCATTCATTCAAATATATGTCCAGCAGCAGAGAGGGTGAACAGACCACTTTGCCTGAGACTTTATTTATGAAAAATAAATCTTCGTACGAAAATGAAATCTCAACGTCAATAACGTTAACCAACACCTCTAACTTTGCCTCGTAGGAAACCCTGTTGGGTTAGTTTGCTATGTTACTGCGATGACGATTTTGTATTACATCGCTACGTGGCCGCGTTTACGTGTTGGTCACTTTTGTTGGTCGCACCCTCTCTGCTGCTGTAATTAAACCATTGCATTATAATAATGATTGGTGAATCTCACTCAGCAAGATTAGCTCGAGAGCGACTAGAAGCAATTAAGAAATATCTACCTGTCCGTGATTCTGTCAGACAACAATTACAAGAGCGTCAACAGACACAAGAAGAATTTGCAGAAAATCCACAGAACAATTATTTAAACCTATCACTGAAACCACTAAAGGTATCGTCCCTGTGTTAAGAGAAACAGCAAAACAAACTGAAAAAATAGCGGAGCGAACTAAAAAGACAAAAAGAATTCTACGAGAACTTCCCGCTGAAATAGCTGCAGCTCAGCCAACTCAAGAAACAGATCAAGCAGAAGATGATGATACTCAACAAGAATTAGAAGGAGCCCGAGTTAGGATTAAATTATATAATAAATTTAATGATGTTTTCGTTGACAGCATCGCAAATTATAGCATAAATAAATTAGCTAAAGTTGCTTTTTTATCTTATAATGAACGAAAAAAAATTTTAAACCCGAGCATGCTGATGATAATATAAGTCGCGATCAATGGTACAAATGGATTTTTCGTTTACGTTTTAATGTTGATCAAGCTCGAAGTGACGACATAAGATATGTTAATTACGATACAACTATAAAATATATGGCATTGACTTTTCAGGAAATGCAACAACAACAACTAGAACAAGAAGAAGAAGAAGAAGAACAAAAAGAAACTTCAATGATTAGATATTTTAAACCTGATGTCATTGACGAAATCAAAAAATCATCCCGTGCATTATTTATTGCATCAAAATATGAGGAACGAGATAAATATTTAAAACCTGAGTATGTTGGCGATTTTAATAATTTTGATGATTGGGTTTCTGTTATATATCTCGTTTCTGAAAACGAAGAAATGATAGAAGATGTCAATGATTTTAATAAGTTCAAACAAAATGTAATAAAAATAATGAAACGAAGAAACCCTAAGGAGGGAAAACCTGACGAACCAACTTCATCTAGTGAACCAGCTCAACCTCAAGGTCTCTTTGGTCGTGCTACATCTTATTTTAGTGAAGGTAAAACTGGAAGTAGTTTCACTTCCCGAAGTGGTCTTGTTACTTGTCCCGAGAACGTCGTAGCTGACGTAGATAGATTAGAAATTCTCTTCGGTAAAAAACGAGCCGGTAACAATTCTCCTGAAATTATCAACGAAATCTCTTCAATTTCTCAACGATTATTTACCGGTGGTATCATGGACGCTAACGTGTATCGGTTACTCATTAATGAAATTACCGATGGTTATTATAGCGACTAAAGGTCGTCCGACTAAGTCACTGATTAAACAGTTAATTATTATTATTATAATAGATGATCATACACGTTGGACAACGTAGACCAACCATGGTCAGGGTGGTAAATTCAAGATTACCTGTATATGAGACATTTTACGGAGATGGATTCGGTGATGTCATTAAGGGTTTATTTTCGAGAATCGCCCCAAAAGCAATACCGATTTTAAAGCAATTAGGCATGAAAGCCATTGACGTTATTCGCGAAAAAGGTATTAGCGCGATCGGTGACGTCGCCGGGAAAGCATTTTCTGCCATCAAGGATAGACTAGCACGATTAGTACGTGGTCCGCAAGCGGTCCAACCGCAGGCGGTCCGACCTCAGCTACCAGTGAAATTACCCAGCACCGCAGAGATGCCTGCACGTGTTAGTAAAATAATAAATCAAGCCGCAAATCAAAACCTAGCAGCAATGGTTTTGCCATTGACTTCGTCATTGGTTGATGAAAAGGAAAAAAAATGTAGCAGCAAGTCTGATAGCGGGAAGTGGTATTTCTGAAATTTTATCCTCGCCGGATGGTCTTCAAAAACTTCTCCGAGATAGATATCTCCGAGATAAACATTTTCAAAACAATCTTCTCCGTATTAAACGAACAGTATCAACATAGAATGTTTAAACGTACATCTGATACCGCATTTGACATGGATGCATCAGTTCTCAAAGATGAATCTAAGCGTGATTATCAATTTTATTCTTACGATGCGCTAATGCCAAACCAACGCGGACGAATTGAATTACAGGTTCAAGAAATGAGTAGATATTTCTTTCCCGCGGAGGCATTTATCGAGATTGAAGGTGAAATTTTAAAAACAGATAATACCGAATACGGCGCCGATGTCAGTATTGGTTTTGTTAATAACGGTATCATGGCGTTGTTCGACAGTGCCACATACATGATCGACGGAAGAAATATTGAAGCAATTAAAAAAGATGTTGACGTCGCCACGGCTATACTTGGTCTTGCAAGATACAGCGATGATTATTCAAGATCAGCTGGTCCATCAATGATGTTTTCCAAGGATACTTCTGATCATCCTGAATACAACCAGTATGAAATAGGACGACCAAGAAACTTTGCTAGAAACGACAACGCGGATGTGCAAAGTATGATTATTAATGTCGATCCAGATTTCAACCTCGGATTTAGATCACGTCGAGCAATGTTGCAAGGTGGAAACAGGAGATTTTCTTGCGCGATTCCGTTATCACACATCTTTGGATTTTGCAGAGGTGTCAGAAAAGTTATTGTTGGGGCTAAACATACAGTTGTACTCGTACGAAAAGCATCCGACGATGATGCAATATGGAGACCCGCCGGTGATGCCGGTAAAGTAATACTGACATAACTTTCATTGTGGATGCCAGTAATGACACCAGCAATATCTGTTGAAGATCAGTTACTCAATTTTATGAGCGACGGCGGTAAATCAATATTGTCTTGGTTGACAACAACCACGGATGCCATCCAAAGTACCGTCAATGGTTTATTTGTGTGGCAGATAGCATCACAACAAGGTATCTCTGCGCCGCGACATATATTTGTTGCATTCCAAAATACTGCACGATTAAATGGTCAATTGCGTTCCGCAATGATATTTGACAAACTCGGCGTCACTGAAGTTTCACTGCGGATAAACGGACATCAAGAACCATCCGAGGATATTTTGTTGAATTTTGAACTAAATCATGTTGCACGTGCGTATCATCGTCTGATGTCATATATGGGACGTGATCAAAATATTGATACTGGTTTACAAATATCACAGTTAGATTTTACAACGCTGTATCCGATTTACAAATATCACAGTTAGATTTTACAACGCTGTATCCGATTTATTACTTTTCGCTGGAACATTTGGATTTTTTTAGACAGTCCGTCGTTGACATACATTTTCGAGCTCGCGTCGCTAGAAATGTTGAAGATATACCCGCGTACAGAGCAATTGCTGTTATATTATCCGATAAAGCAATGTTACTTGAAAGTGTTGGTGGCCGCATGAGAGTCGTTGATGCTCCCGTAGAGAATATGCAAGCGCTGATTTAAATCAGTATTTAGAAATCAAATATATATCATAATGTCATATCATCATGTCAGTGTCAGTCTGACCCCGGGTCAGATTAAACGATTACAATCGTCGTCGGCATCACGATGCGGAACAAAAATATCATTAAAACAAGAACACATGAGCGGTGCAAATAAATTATCGTTGACCGAACGTCAATGCAAGAGATTCAACGAAGCTAAACACGCCAATAAAGAAATACGATTAAATCTTTCCGTGGGCGCGATCAAAGATGCCATTAAAACTGGAAGAATATTTCCGCTTCTTGCAGCTATCCCAGCGTTAATAGCCGCAGGGGCTCCAGCTGTTGAAAAAGAATCCGCGTTAGGTGTTGTTGGAAGCGCTGCCGGAATGGCACTAAAAAAGGCGACCGGGCAAGGATTTAAAAAAAGACTACGACGAGTCGGACGCGGACTAAGACTTCCAGGATCTCGGCCTCACGTTGGACGTGGATTAAGAATTCCAGGGACTCAACGATAGTTCCACTATCAAATTTTGATTTACTTGATGATTCTGCGCGATTGCGTATAAAAAATACAGAGGTGTTTTTATGCGTGATCAATTACCAAAAAATCCAAATCTGAAAGAAACAGGTATTATTAATCTCGATAAAAGCTCTGGTCGTGGCACTCACTGGGTTGCGTGCGTGATTGATCCACGTGGAATTATTTATTTTGATTTGTATGGGTTGGCACCACCAAAAGAATTTTTAAAATACGTCGATACAGTACGAAGTACTGCACTTCAAAATATTCCAATCTGGTATTCAACGCTACCAACACAAACATTAACGGATCCACCAATATGTGGCCGTGAAGCACTAGCAGTACTTGATGCTGTATCAAGATCAACGAAACCACCTCATAAAACTGTACACGAATATACATTAAATAATCGCTAATTATATAATGGTAGATATTTACGGAAGATCAGCTAAAACCAAACCTCAACAAGCACCAGGTGAAAACTTACTCAAGCAAGTAACAAAACAGATCAACGATGAATTATCTGACATGCTCAATCTTACCAACGTTGATCCAAACGAACTTGTTATATTTCAAAACCGTGAAGGAAAATTGAAGACCAGTAATATTTCAATCAACGATATTATTATTCGTAATCGATTATCGCGAGAAGGTCTTGTTGCTGTATATAACAAAGAGGGCAAACTTGTTCCTAGTGCTGTTACTCCGTCGTCGATCCGAGATAGCATAAGTGAACGATTGTTACAAACCGGCGATACAATGAACGGTGTCATTAACATGAATAACAACAAAATTATTAATGTAGGAGAACGGACGGATAATCTCGACGCTGCAACAAAGAAATATTTAGACGATAAGGAAATTCCAGTAACAACTTCGTTGTCGACAATCAATGATGGAATGACTGCATTTAGAACTGAATTTTTTAATCATGTACAACTGTTTATGAATTTTCGCAGAAACGTGAACAGAACCACTAATGAATTTTTTGGAAGTCCACCAAGCGTTGACATAGATCTCAAAGATGTAAATACGAAAATCACCGATATTGCCGGTGGAATTCCTAATATGGTTCAAAAAACTAATCTGATTAAAATTCCTCACGGACGAGCTAACAATATCGTGTACACGGTATCATCAGGATCATCAACGTGGACGCCTCAAAATAACACTATTAAACATACCGCAGAAGTAACCGGTGTGTACAGGTTGTCCGTGTTCAGTTCTGAAAAATTTATAATATTTACTACATTTTCATGGCGCTATTCAACCGATAATTTTTCTGGGACTGTATCTGTAGTGTTAAATAAAGATACCGAAGAAACGTTTATGCTGGTATCAGATGATAAAAAAATAACCTCGGCGCCCTACTGGTGGTGTATAGAATTTGTAGCTGAAACATCTACGTTGTCGCTGTCTTAGACAACGACAACAACTAAAGTATAATGACAGACGTTCAGCGATACAGATACGATCAAGTAACAACTTGGCAGAATAAATTAAAAACCATCATCGATAACTATACAACAAAAATAATAAAATATCGTAGACGTGCGGTCATCGTTGATATCATGGTTTATTCGGTTTCTACGCTAGTTGCTGCAACCGGCGTAGTATTATCAACGCTGACGATGACAGCTTTGATCGTTGTAACAATCATTGTTTCATTGTCAACGTCGATCGCTGGAATATTTAATATTATCGCGAAAAAGATAAATACGTGTACAAACGAAAAATTGAACGAGTACATGATGAAATTACACACAGCAACGACCGCATATTCCAAATTATCATCACTGATTTCTTCGTCGCTTAATGATGGAATAATATCTGATGAAGAATTCAGTATCGCAATAAAGATCTACAATGAAGTATTCGACGACAACGTCGTCAATGATGTCATCGTCGGTGATTTAAAACAATAATAGTATAATAATGTCAACGTTCGATCAGTGATCGCAGGAATTATTACAACAGATAGTCAGTAATACTGCTCCGGTAAGAACCACAATGATATCAGCGAGTTCAACTAATCCTGAATTCAGTATTAATTTTCCAACTGCAATACCAGCATCCGAGATAGCATTGGCACAATTACGAGTTTATTATAGTTGGCCCAGTTAGGTCAAAATCATTTGGTGGACTACAACCGAATAATTCATTAGTATTTGCAAATAAAAACAAACCCGATGGAACTCCTGATTGGCAAGTAGTTAGTATTCCAACGGGCAGTTATCAAATAGAACAGATCAATGAAGAATTCCAACGTAGAATTAAATCCATCACAGGAAAATAATCAAAAATTGCCATTGCCGTCCACGAACCAACACTGTCTTCGGCCATCGAAATATTATCGCCGGATTACGCCGTTGATATTTATCAGTCGTCGATCAGTTCAGTATTAGGATGGCCAGATATTAAACCAACATATGAAGGTCCGCCACAACCACACCGAAATGAATTTTCGATGACGGAGCAAAAATTTATGAAAACACCCGAATACAGAAATAAATGCCCATGGAACGTTGATGAATATTTTATCGCCTATGATGGACAAAAAATATTTTTATTACAAGATAATTTTCGGCTGGTCGAAGGGGGTTATTTTGTTGGTACTACTCCTGATTTCTTTCTTGAATCGATCACAGATGAATTTGATAGAATTCATAAACACATACAAAATTGAATTATTGATTTAACAAAAAATTACAATCGCTGTCAATCTAGCATGTGATGTTATCGACGGCAATTATCAAGTTGACACTGATAAATCCAATCAGGCCCAACAAGGATACATTCTTTACTCATTTACCCCTCAAGTCCCCCCAGGTTATTTGATTGTATCAGAACCAATCAATGTTGTTTATCGAAAATGTCATAGTCGTCTTTTATCACGGATACATTTCAAACTTACTGACCAGTCTGGCCACTTGCTCGATCTTAGGTCGGTGTCGTTGAATATAAACTTGTATGTGCGTTCGTAGAACGTCGTCGTAGAGAGTCATCGTAGTCCGTGAATACATCACGGCGGAAAACATCAAGCAAAAAACAAAATATATCAAATAATTAGTTTTGTTTTTTGCTCGTGATTTTGTCAGTGACTGTTGTCACCGGGATCAGAAATGAATTGTCCCGGCTTCACAATGCTACAGGTGACAATATTAGTTTCGTTATCAACGTCACTATGGTCACTATAGTCACCATGATCAGAGTCACACTCGTCTTTATCTTTAGTCAGTAATTCTTCCGCATCTTTGTTCATCAACTCCGTCATCTCCATGATATCTCTTATCTGTTTTATACGAGCGTGTACGAGTCTTTTATTTTCTTATTCGTGGGATAATTCTAACCTAACCCGCTCGATGGCCCGTGAAAGAGGAGCAAATAATTTCACTTGCGTATCCGTGATTGCCGCCAGCGATCGTAACATCGCCTACTGAATTAACTTTATGAATCTATAATCGGCGGGTAAAGTATACCTATTTTCTGATTTCCGAAATTGTAATGATTCAAAATCACTCATTACTTTTTCAGGATCAAGCTGGTCAGATATTTTCACGCCACTGCGTTGTAATTGCTTAATAGCAGAAATAATATCATTAATGTTTTCGTGATTCATTATTTTTTATATTATAAATTATTTGTTTAAATAAAAATAAATTATTTCTGAATGAAAATAAAAGTAATAGTCCTCAGAGAGGATTGTTTTGAGATGATTGTTTTTTTGTTTTTTTTTGGTATGATTATGATTATATACACAAATGATTATGATTTTGATTATATTTTTTGCGACGGCATAAACACATAATTGTATGATTGTATGAATATGAATATATACAAATGATGATGACGGGGGAGCCTTGTCTACGCCCAACAGATTTTGTACACTCTCCCCCCCATACACAAACCACGGGGAGTGCAAAAGTTCACCCACCATGTGGTGGCATGATAGGAGAGTGTATTTTGTCTGTTGTGGATGTCGAAGAAATTCTCCGGACCCCCCCCCCATTATAATAGCATCTTTCGCCGAATGCAAGATAATATATCTTTAGCATTTTTGGAGACTGGAACAGGCAGCGTTTACACTAGTGGATCCGCACGCAAACGCCTTAACCACACGGCTATCGGAGTTCTTATAAATATACAGTTAAATTTAAGTATTTAACTACTTGCACTGTCTCACACGTGATAACTCTGGACTGGTGTTTACCAGTATCCGTGATAATGTCATGGACGGCAAATTTCTACACCTAAAGAATATTCTGATTCTGAATAAAATCTGCAATTTTGCACATTTCTGCCGTTTCTGCCTTGTTAAAATACTATATTTTCAAGCCTCTTCATACAGTCAAGGCAGAACTATCTAGCAATGAATGCATGGATCGATATTGTTCTGGTATATTCCGCCTACTACAATGGTGCATGTCGTCTGCTGTGATCTATATGTGTACAATATCGGCCTATGATATAATTTAATGGCTGAGGTTTTTATGTTTGTTTGAGGATATATTTTCTGTAATATAGTTGAGATGTTTGGATTGGAGAGATATTTAAGTATTACGATTAGACTGTAGTACAATAACTGCTCAATTACTCTATCAGTGATAACGGATTCTTATCACTGAATATGTACAGGCAATTACAAAAGAAAAGGAGACAACTACTTGATTGCTCTCTCAGTGATGACGGATTTATCTCGCTTCATTGGATATATCGGATATATCGGAGCGTGATTCTTTGATTTAATTTTTCCGAAAACGCTGATTTAGTAATATTATTTGCAACACGTTGTACTGAAGGCATACAAATATCAAAATATTTAGCAGCCGTGTTTATGGAATTAAAAATTCTCTCTTCACCAGTCTCTGTATTTATGGATATAACCGATCTTGGAGTCTTAGAATTAATGCCGGTGTTTTCAAGTGTAGAATTCTGACTTGGTGTAACAACTTCAAGATTACATAAAGAGTTATTTTCTTTATTACCGTCAATATGATTAAGTACAAGTCCATCTTCGATGACCCCATGAAAACATTCAAATACAAACCTATGTGAGTGATATCTTTTGTTTTCCAATAGTAAATCTAAAATAACCAGCATTATCAACAGTACCGACTGGTTTTTTCCTTTGACACTTTCTGATGACACCATCAGGAGATGCTTCATAATGTTTAATGATGGGATGTTTAACAAATTCATTTTGCTCCATTTCAATAAAATATTATTTGTCTAAATGATTATTTTGATCGGGCCAGATAGTCTTCAGCGGTTTTTAACGGAGATTCACCTGACGACTTCTTATCATAATATCGTTTCAACTCTCTGTATCTTTTACCACCGCACTTTACACACAACTGGGTTTCTCCTCTGACTCCAACACCGCATCGTAAACACGGTTTTGGTCCTAGACTACCTCTTCGGAAACTTTGCATATGTTGGCCATAAAATTCATTCACGCATGATTTATTACAAGGAGATGAAAATCCAATCATAAGCCATCGGCATTTATTGTTTGTTTGAATCATTATATATATAATTCAAGTTTAATTAAACATATATTTGTCTTAAATATAGTATGGGGGAATTCGAGAGATTATCCACAATTGAACCTTCCACCGCAAGATTTGATCTTGACAAATTACCAAAATCTGAATTTATATTTTTCGATGCAAGATCTGGCTTTGATAAATAGTGATATAACCGATCGTATCCGTGAAGGTAAGAAAGAATTTCGCAACGATGGTGGGGCTCATACTTGGTCGACATTCAGGATTATGAACGACACCAGCGGTGTTGTTGACGCTAGAATGACCGACAAACGAAGTAAAAATATTATTAACTATCTCGACAATCAGAGATATATTATTCTAGTAAAATTTATTGTGCAGACAGATGATGACACTTGGATTATTCGTGATCAACGTGAACCTATACGACTTCATACTGGAAACAATACTGTCACATTAAATAAACAATCAAAACCAGCTGTGCTAACCAGTATTGATAAACCGTATTATGAACGAGCGTATCCTGTCACGGCGGTTATCTATGCGATATATCCGCTAAATAATAAACCTAGGATTGATAATCTCAAACCGATGAAATTGTCAAGGAGACTAAACTGCATAGCTGAGCGAGTTATGGATCATTTCTCAAAAGCAATACGCGGAAACGGTTTAACTGATCTAAGACGTACAAAAATAAATGAGTGGGCAGAAACAGTTAAAGATACCGGAGCATCTATCAGCGACGTTGCTAAGCTAGAAAAAAAAATTAAAATTTCCAATAACAGTAAAAACACTAACCGGAGAGATTATATATAAGTCAAAATACCCATCAAGAGGAACTCCAATAACAATCATTGATCATAACGCACATCCATGGACTGATGCTGTAACAATATTTCCACGAGATAGAATAGTCAGATTTTATGACGATTATATATTCGATGCTATCAGCGATATCAGTAAGAGTGACCCTGTATCTGTTTGGTTATTTCAGAGTTCAGAATCCGCATATTACGATCAGTTTGTAAAACCTAACGTAGATATTTACCGTAGAGAATCTCTCCATGAAGAAATGAAGAATCTTGCACAAGGCCTTTGGCGTGAATATAATTCTGAAGTTGAACAATTACTAAATAATTGTTTTACAGTTCCATCAGTTCCTGCTCACTTTGCTCAAGATAAAAATTCATGGAAACCAACACGATCAGAATTCCTTGAAGATATTCAGAAAAGTTGTGTCGAATATGGACATGGCGGATTATGGAATACCCGATACGATCATCGTAAAGTTATATCGGTTGATATGGTAGCGTGTTGTCCTGGGAGTTTTCTTGGATACGGAGACTGTTCTAAATATTTCAAAAGATTCGGACATCCGACACATGAAATGACAGGAGTTGCGATAAATGGACCATTACCTGATTTTGATTTAACTGGATTCGCTTGTGTAAAATCATGTAAGTTTCGTAATAATATTCATCCGATCGTTTATGCGTGGTTTGGTAGACATTTCTCAGAAAAATATTGGGTTCCAATAGTGCTATTACGAAACATGCTTGATGCGGGAATCTTAGTGTCGTTGACAGTAAGTGAAGCTATTATATCATATCATTCGCAGAAACAAGTTTGGTTAATACAACAAAAGAAACATTCACCCCTGACAGAGTCAGGCGAAGATTGGGATAAAATTGATTATGAAAATAAAATTGCAAAAGATCTCGGTAGAAAATTAATCGGTAAGTTTACTCAAGGAGGATCATATGATCATAAACGACATTGTACAAGATTAATCATGGATGATGCTGAGTTAGATTTTATAATTACTGATACAACGAACAAAGGAACATGTATAAGCAGAAGTAATGCTTATTTGTCAGACGGAACAAAACTAGGTACAATCGTGAGTTATATCGATGGTGAATCATCACAATTTACCCATTTAAGATCTTCTATGCTCGCTTACGTTTCTATAAATTTATTATCGATGATAAATAGATTTCCTTGTTACGCTGTCAGAGTTGCTACGGATTCATTTTATATCAACAGCGCGTATGTGGATTTGGTAAAACCGTTACTCGGTAGCGGCGAATGGGGATCATGGCGAATAAAACAAGAAAGTATACTCGAGTATTCTGAATCAGCAGACGTTGATATCACGGAGATATATTACGGTAATGACAATCAAATATCAGTATCAACATCACCATGTGTATTTGATCCCGTGTCTAGACATAAAACCATTTATCTCAATGGACCTGGAGGATCTGGTAAAACAACACGTGCGATTGAATTATTTCGGCAGAGTTCTTCATTGACGACTTTGTCGTCGGACATGATTGTGTTGACACCTACACACAGACTAGCAAGAGAAATA
>JAECUM010095852.1:0-23442 GCA_016617855.1 Megalonaias nervosa | reverse complement strand
ATCCATAAGATAGATAATACTACACAATATATAAATTTACTTTTGAATGGAGAACACGGAAGGACAGCAATATAATGTCATAGACTCAGGATTAACCAGCTGTGCGCCATAATGGGGTTGGGGTGGATATTTACTACTGCATGTGGAATCTTCATATGTTATCAGAGGTGTTTCTTTTAAGATATTAGTGTTACATGTTTAGATCATTGGACCTTGGGCAGCGCAAGAGCAAGTAGTTGTGGCGAATTAGTTGCTCTGTGGTTATATGAATTTTAACTTATAGTTTCTCCCTATTTTCGATAATGTGCCACTTCATAGGCATGTTCTCAGACTTCCTGTGGTCCATGGAGTCAAATTATACTGAATTACTAGTTGGCTAATCTCATATTTATTATGCCTGTAGGAAATCTCTGTCAATAAGTTTTAGCTAATACCATGTTGATCATTATGTTACACTTGGCTTGTCAAGGTTTGACATTTTACTTTCAGCACCGTTTCTTGCACAAATTACATGCCTGTATTACCCCATTTATTACCAAATGTGTTTTCTCCAATATGTGGTTGCTTGATGGGAACATCACGACCCGTGTATTAAATATGAAGTTTCAGGTTGTTCGTGTTTCGCGGTAAACGAACTTTTCATCGATCAAGTCAAGTGAGTATGGACGCCATTTTTGTTCATTTGTGCCCCATGACCTCGAAGGTTCGATATTACTGGTATGTAATTCACATACATTTACACTCAGATGAAATCACCATGAACTTATTGCCGAAAGTAATACTGACTTTATATTAAAACTGTAAGATTTATTGAGTAATGTAATTTATTTTGTGCATAGTTGCAACCTCCCTAGCAACCGCAGTTCTTTTAGTACCATTATACCCTGTCATTGGTTTGCCACAGTTTATCCATTAGAGATTTGTTGTTGTGCTACTGAAAACTATGTTGACAAATCAGGATATAGAGTTTTTGTCTCATGGGTTTTGTACAGTGTAAGATATAAGATGTGAGAATGTTTTATATATTGAAACATATCGAACCTAATTCATACGTGGTTGATATCGCAAGAATTGCGCTAGTCGGAGGTTTGCCAGTTTGCCACATCTGATTCGTTGGCGGATTCGGTCTGCCAATTCTGATTAGTTCAGTACTGTCACGTGGTTAAAACCGAAGATTATATATTGGAGTGGCAGACAGTACTTGTCAGATAACTGCAGAGCGCGGTCTAATTCAAAACCAGAAGTAACACCTGTGAAGTCCAACACCCTATTTAGGTAATGACATATATAAATTGCTATAATAATAATAATAATAATAATGATCATAATAACAATAGTATATGACTGGCAAAGTAATAATAATATTTTGAATTATTTGGACATTTTTTAGGTGAAAAGCTAGCAAAATAAGCAATACTTTGAACATTTGAACGTCCGTGTTTTTAACAGTGTCCAGAAGCAAGCATTTTTGGAAAATTACGTAGGAAATGTTCGAATAAGTAAATTATTCTTCCAAATTGTCATGCAGTTATCTCCCACCACATTGGTAACCTGGGTTAAAAGAATACAAAGCAAATCTTCAACTCTCGCCTGTTGGGGTAACTCTATGATTTCCAATCATTATTTCATTTATTTAACATTGAAACGAACTATTATGTGCTGAGACATTTTATTGAAATGATCCAGGAACAAGACATCAAAAATTAACGTCAGTATCTAGCAGTTACGAAACAAGAGTGCAAGCAACGAGTGTTTCCTTGCAGGAGTGTATTTATCTTTTCCCAATGAATATTTTGTACTGGTGACAGCTTTCCAATTTCTTAGTTGTGTTACCCTCATTAAACGTTTTTGTTGACTTTACTGTTGAGTGGAACTTCTTCAATGAACCTTCCCTAACAGACAGGAAGTAGAGATCGCTTACAATAAGTACAGGAAATGAAAATGTAAACTGGAATGAGCATATTGCAGGAAAGAACTCTAGCTCTCAATGAACTCTAGCTATAAAAGAACTATAGCTATTATTTTTATTTGCTTTATAATATTTAACTTATAAATATCAATTATTTCTTTATTTTATTTATATTTATAAATGTAATTTTCACCTCTTATTTAATATCTTAGACAGAAAATTAAACAAGCCTTTTCCAAAAATAACAGATGATCGACATCATTAGTCCAACATATCAATCCATTTTACATTTTTATTTCAAACAATGACACTGTTACATTATTATTATTATTATTATTATTATTATTATTATTATTATTATATTACCTTGAAATCTTTATGAATATTAAAAATAAATATTAAATAATTTTACGTTTCAGCAACATTTAAATTATTATTTATAATTCATGTATTCGCCCCGAATATGAGCTGAAATTGTAAAATTGTTGTTGACATTTTAAAAAAACAAACGTATTCATCTCTGAACGATTGAAATCTCTATCTTAAATGTGTAGTAATTGTGAGATGTTACACGTACGCGCTCCAAAACTGCAAGGTCTGCAGAAACAGTCGGTTAGAAAAGAGAATAAGAAATAAGTAAAACCCTACCTTTGTATCGTTTGTCAGAGACTTCAGGTTGTCCGGTTTTAGGTGGGGTTCATAATCCCAGGGTTCCACAAAGGAGTAGTAGAGTGGGATCCAATTATAGTCAAGATCCTTTTCCTGGAAGTCGTACAGAAAGTATTCACTGTTGAGGGCAGCAGATCTGGTATCCCCGGCATAGGAATTATCACTCTCATAAAAACCTGCAATAGTGAAGAAAGACTATAAGAGTAACGTCTAATTCTCTCTCTCTCTCTCTCTCTCTCTCTCTCTCTCTCTCTCTCCAGGACACGAAATTCTTATACCGATACACATAACCGACGTTTGATGGTGTTGTTGCGGTATAGCAGTGTCCGATTTTCTCTCTTTGTATTTTTTTTTTTTTTCTGTGGGGGCTGGGGGAATTCATAATATATTAGCAAAAATTATATATATTTCCTTCTAACCCCATCCTGCAGTTTTTTTAGTTTTGTAGTTTTGGGGGGTTTTTTTGTGTTTTTTTTTTTGTTTTCATATCTTAGCATCGTCAAATTTGGCATGGCACGCTACAGACCAGCTTTCATTTCTTGTTTTCACGGACCGACAGAACACGGTGAATTTTTGCAGAAGACTGAGGAGATGTGGGCAGGGCGAATTATTGGGCACAAATATTGAAGCCTTTTACAAACTAAACTCATAAACACTAGTTATTATAATGCTAAGATTATGTTACCTTGAAATTTTATGCTCTCCATGATGTATATTATTAATACTTCAACTTCACTTTTCTCGAAATACTTCCTTTGATTTCACGATCTTTTTAACACAGTTGAAAATGGCGGTCTAGGTAACAACGTGACGTCAATTACCTGACGTCATCGTAACCAGAAGAAAGGTTACTCTCTGCTACAGTAACAATTTACCAAACACTTCCAACATTGCAGATATTATATATGTGGATATTTTGAAAGGTGCATATTCTACAAACTAAATGTCGCAATTATATATATATATATATATATATATATATATATATATATATATATATATATAATGACCACAAAGTAAATAAAGTCCGAAGGACTTTATGTAAACTTTGTGAGTGATTAGGTAAATTTTACACATCGATAAATACCCAGCCATGATCATTTAATCCTTATAATTCTAATTTACTTCCTTTTCCACATCAGATCAACAGATTTAATGAACAAAACATTCATTTTTATGTACATAGAAGGTTTCTTTCATTAGCCTCTTAACTGTGATAGAATACATTGCCCTATCTTAGCTAGCCAAGAGTCATTGATTCTTTATAGTGATACGGGGTAGAATGTCATGGCGGATCATGCCAGTGATATAGTGTTATGATCATTATCTTAATATATTAAAATGGTTGTTGCGGTTAAACTAGGAATATTCCTTTTTGCGTATGGCACTAGTTGTTATAGCAACGTCGTTGTTACTTTCTACGCGTTTCGATCTTTCAAAAGCAAAATCGTGTCCATTTTTAGTGAGGTCCCTTGGTTGACATATGACCCTGACCTTTAATAACCGCTGCTGTAACGTGTTGTCGAGGTGAAATGCAATAATTTCCGAAGATTGGCTTCTAAAGCCTGCCATATGCCTTCTTCTGCAAAAGGGGTAAGTGTTGGAGTGCAGGAAGGTCTATGCAATTATACTGTTTTATCTTCTAATGGTCGATTTTAATCTGTGGCTTGTCATTTTTTACCGGAAATCACAGGAGTGGGTGGGTGGGGCTTATGTTGTTATTATTATTGTGTAAAGCTTTGATATAGATAAAACTTCATATCAAATGATCTGGAGACAGGTAACCAAAAGTAGTCCGCAGAATTTATCGATGTGTAAAAAATTCCAGATCAGTATCACGTGACCATTTACATCCAATCAAAACGTAGAAAACGCAGTCAATTCATAAAAATTGGAATTATATATATATATATATATATATATATATATATATATATATATATATATATATATATATGAAACCACTAAATAGCTTTATCACACAGGTTAGAGAATTTTGATTCTTATTCTAGGAGACTCAGACCCATGTGAGCGGGTAAATGGCACCCATCGCCTTGCCTGTAAGTACCAACCCTATACTATATCGGCAATGCACTCAACAACAACAAAAAATGATGTCACAGAATCGGTGGTATAGGATCTGTCCGTAGCAGACACACCCACATGTTGACCTAGTAATTAATTTTCTTCCATACACAATCAATCTGAATTCCAAAGACAGAAATCGAGTTATATAGAAATAACTATAGAATTGCACATATAGGACACGCGGTACTATTGGTATGGAAAAAAGGGAACCAGCCAGGAAATGGGTGAACGTACAATACAGTATATATGGGTTTGGCTGGCCAGGATTGGTTAATAATGTAACTTATGTTTTAGGAAAAAGAATCTTTTGAGAGCTTATCCTAGTTGTAAGTGAAAAAGGTACAGACATTGTTTTATTGATGGAATTTCAGTCCTTTAACAGTCTTGAGTTTGGAACACTCATTACTAAAATTAGCACCTGACTCTTTGGTACGGAATTGAAAGCACATGTTTCAAACACATGCAGGTCCAGAAAATGCCGCGGCTCATATCCTTTCCTCTACACAGAAGCTGACATCCAGGTTTCATCTATACTGATAAATATAGGTTTGATCATGGGCACTCAGAAATTTTAAGTTATTAAATTTTCAATATCATGGTGTTTGCATAGGTTTACTATGGGAACTGAATTAGTACCGTGAGTCATATGCACTAAACAGAACGGAAATGCTAAGTCTGAATTCTACAGGAGAGTACTTGATTGCACTAACACAGTTTTATAGATGCTAATAAATAGCATTATCATACAGGTTAGAGAATTTTAATTAGTACTCTACGTTCTGTTTGGTGTGTATTTGTAATCCTATAATTTTTTCTACATAGTGTAATTATTTATATAAAATATAACCACAAATTTTATCTTCTACATTATCGTATTTTCCTTTTTGTAATTTCAAGGAAATTGTACTAAAAACCACTTTCTGTTATGGGACAAACGACTTCATTCAGTAGAAGATTATATAGGTAAGTAGGTAACTCGATAGATAGATATTAGGCTGAATGAAATGGTGGATGGGTCTAATGTAAATTAATATCCGTTTCAAATTTTCGAAAAGGTAACCAGAAAGCGATGTAAGGGATTTAAGTGATATCAACTCATAATGAAACCAGAGTTATCTACCTTAGACTGAAAACTACAGCATATGTGAAAAAACTCGTTAAAAACAAAATTATATCACGACAAGGTTAGTATGAACGTGAAAAGAAAGCTACGCTTTATACAACAATGACAACAGAAGCAACAACAATTATTATTATTATTATTATTATTATTATTATTATTAAATCATGTTCTTTTTTTTTTAGTAGTTTTAATAGCAGAAGTAGTAGTAGTAGTACGGTGCACACGAGGTAATAGTCCCTGTAATTGTTCTCACTAAATTTTAAAAAATTTACGATATTTATATAGATAACACAAGGGTTAGTTTTGGTACATGTGATTTTAACAACTTTAAAATCACATGTAAACAGAGACAATAAACTGAAAGGTAGGAAAAGTGACTATTTCGATTGAAATTGTGAATAAAGAATGTTAAGTATATGCATAATCCTATGCAATGGTTGGATGGGGCAGCCTTCACGGAGTAGTCCAAACCCCTGCAGGGGATGCATTCGGGCAGTCTTCACGGAGTTGTGCAAACCCGTACTTGGGGTGGATTGGGGCAGTCTTCACCGAGTTGTACAAACCCATGCGGGGGGTATATTGGGGCAGTCTTCACGGAGTAGTGTAAACCCGTGCAGGGCGTGGAGTGGGGCAGACTTCACGGATTTAGAGTATACTGTTCGCCTTTCGTCAAGCTTTAAGATGGGTATGATGTGGATCAGTATGTTGCTACCGCATCGGATGTTCCTTTCAGCCAGACAAATCTATGAGATATACATCAATTACAAAAATGGCGTGTGTTATTGTGTGTGTGTGTGTGTGTGTGTGTGTGTGTGTGTGTGTGTGTGATTTGAATTTTTAACGTCGCTTTAACAATTTTTCAGTTATATCGCTACGATGTCTGCAGTGTGGCACTTTATACAGATGTCTAGCACTGGGGCATCATACCGCAGACATGTAGCATTGGGGCATCATGCCGCAGACATGTAGCATTGTCCTGACAGCAGGCTGACCAATCCTAACACTAACATCTTAATGCTAAGTGCATAGCGAGGCAGCTGTTAGTACCATTTTTATAAGTCTATGGAATGACTCGGCCGTACAAAACTGGAAATCAATGGCGTATCTTTGGCAGAGAAATGTGTCTTGCTTTTCCTGTTGTTTGTACACAGAGTGGAGGCCAATCCAGGAGTTAGACGCCCAAAATCCAATCAAGGAGGCAGAACACATACACAAGGTCGCAAATGACATATAGCCCGTTCATTAATACCATCCACATTAACTTACCGAGGAACCTTGTATGACCAACTTACATCAGTGGGGGGGACCGAGTGGCCGAGTGGTCTAAAGCGCTCACCGTTACGGATCATTGCCATCTCACCTCTGTCTGCGTGGGTTCGAGTCTCGGGTTCCGTCAATGTGGGTATGTGAGAGAGCCTGCCAGTAGCTATTCGTGGGTCGGTGGTTCTTTCCGGGTTTTCCCCGGGTTATTCCTCCACCATTTATACTGGTCTCCATGTATAGCCTATCTTGTGCTGAAAAATGGCGTTAAACCCTACAACAACAACAACAACTACTACTACTACTACTACTACTACGACTACTACTACATCAGTGGGAAAGTGACAGGCTAATCTGACCAGTCAATTCGGGTTAGTGTTTCTGTACTAATGCAACAGATCACCCACTCCTAAGCACATGCTATGACAGAAAGGGGAGATACGAATTATGAGACCTTCTCCGATGCTTCAGAAATCATAGATTCAAAGACAATAAATTTAATGCTAGAATAAAATTTTAATTGAGGAAACTTAAAGAAAGACTTATTTCTATTGCATGTTCTGTTGATAAACTGAAAAATAACAATGAAATGCTGATAATTCAGAATGTGGGCCTGCAAGAAGATTGAGAACTTGACGGAGACCGTTAATGAAACGGAAACAGTATTGCAAGCGAACAAACAAAATAGAGCAGCAGGAGGCCCATTCCCGTCGAGAATTTACTGTATTATAGTGTGAATGAAAACCAGGCAGATAAATGGGAGCACACGAAAAAATCTATTAAATTTTATATCAGAGATTCTCTTGGATTAGATTCGGAGAGGACAGAAGTTGAAAGAGACCCATCTGCTGAGATCAAAAGAAAACTAAAGACCCGCAATCGTAAAATTTTGCAAATATAAAGACAAAGAGAAAGTGCTGAGACGCTATAAATAGACATAAAAGAAGTCCTAAAAGCAGTCGAAAGGACCACGGCTGAGAATGAAAATATCTAAATTTCAATATCTGTATCTCTTTCTTCCAGTTCCACTTTCTTATAGCTCTCCTGAAATCAACAGTTTTGTCACCTCTAGTTGTATAAGCATAAATCTGTTAATTAATTCTGAGCATATTCTGCTCCTTTTCTTTGTATCAATATTGTTCTGTGCTTCTTTCTGAAGGGGCATATACATAGCTTGCTTTGTCAGCTTGAATACGTTGGGAAACTGTTCTTTGTGACTGCTATATACAATTTTCCAGGGATCATTATCTTTTGGATACATCTGCTCCAAAATAGGATTTTTCACTAACATAAACTTCCTTTGTTAAATCAACAGTTTACTGACTACTATGCCAAATTTCTTGTCTGTTCCATAATGCTGTATAGGAGTATTTAGTCCATCAATCGTTGTGCAGACAGAGGTACTAAAATAAATATCTTTACTTCTTAATTGCATTGTTTAACCCTTATTTTATTCAGTTTATCTTAACCTTGATATGGATACGTGTAAAATGGTTCCGTAGCATATAATCCGCAAAGCGAATTTGATTAATTAAAAGAAATGAAAATTGCAGTTTACCTTTTAATTGTCTGTATTTTAATTTAACTCAGCATTCTACCCTTTGTACGTTTAATTTCGAAATACCATTGAAAGGGTCATGCCGTCAATTTTTCGTCTATCCAGCATGTACATCGGACTCGTATTTAACACCACCTCGGACTCAAAATCACTCACTGGTGTCTCCATTAACACTTTCCCACCTCCAGTAATCTGATATACTTCATAACTTTAACAATTATTGTTATCATCACTATCAACAGCAAGTATTTGCCGAACGAAATAATAATTTGCGGAATGAAATAGTAATGAACCACGCCGGAAATCAGACATTTTTGGATTTTCTAGGTAGCCCGTATTTTAAACACGCATATGTAAAACTTTCTTCGTGAATGGTTCAAACTACGCCATAATTGTTATTCCTGGGCACGTTGTGTTAATCAAATTTAGTTTCACAACCATTCATGTCGTGCTTGAAGAACCCAGATGTGGAACAGTTGCTACCCGAAAAACGAATGTCTCGACAAGAACGGTTAAATAAAAATTGTATACTTCGCTGAACACATTTTCATATGTGGGACTTTCAATGAATTTACGAGAGTTCTCGCTTTTCACTGTTCTCCAAGCGCGCGAATTCGTACAAATTATGCACGATTCGCGCAGTGGCACACCCTGACAGCATCTCCGTTTAAGTACTTAACATATCATAATACTTTTCCGCGAAGTCTTTCTGTTGCTCTGCCAATACTTCCTGTTTGTCACGCAGAGAATAAGTTACATTGATTTCTGATTGGTGGTTATTGTTTAACCTGGAGCGGAACTAACAATAACCACAAATGAAAATTCAGTGTAACATATTTCAACGTGCAACACACCGGTAGCGTAGCTTTCAAATCGACCAAATGAGTCAAGATACAATTGAAAGTAAAAACTTCGCGTAAGAGTGGTTATTAAATGATAGGTAAAGTACTTCATTATACATGTGGAACACGTTTGCAATTAATAGTATATGCTGTACATACTTCTGGGTTAAGTTAATTAGCATGAAATGGGGGGGGGGGGCCAGATTACGAACCATGTCAATTTGTGTTAACTTGAAGACGGCGAGTGGGTAATATCAAATAATCTTTTTAGTTTTTACTAATAAACATGAGTGCCTGTGACTGCAAATGCCGTTTCAGATGGATTATAATTTTACAGAAATACAAGGCAACTAATAATAATTATTCATAACTGCTGAAGACTAAACTAACATGCATACGGTATGTATCGTTTCGTATCGATTCTCCGTCTCTTGTATCGATATGTGTATCGTTTCAGCAAAAGTATCGATACATCGATATATTGATGAACCATTTCACCCCTAGCCAATTCCGCACGAAGTACGTGTGATTTGAGCCGGGAGGGACTCACCTTGAATCAGCTGCATGTGTGTTTCTGTTCTGTCTTTGATTGTTTGGCATCATAACGTGAGAAAAGTATGAATTCTTTCAATTGAAATTATCAAAACGACGCCATGGAATACCACGTTTATTTCATTCTGAGTGCAATAAGTAGAATGTGATTGCAGTTGGAAGTGTTGTCGAAATTACAGTTCAATTTCGTGGTGTGGAATCAAGTTTTAGAACCCATGACATAGCTCAAGTAATTCAGATTTGCAGAACTATGAAAAAACATTTTGAGAAAATTCAAGATGCAAAAATATAAGTAAAAGGAAAAGAAAAAATGTTTATGCCGTGTCACTTGCATGCCCTTTAGGGATCCCAGCTATGTAATGACCTCTGCTGTAGTATTGCTTCTATTGCTAGCCTTAATCCCAAAACATTGTATCAAAAAGGTTAACGCGGAAATTCCAAAGCGGCTGGTGTGTGACAGGCCATTCAGCCAGCGGAAATAAGAATTCTTCGTCGTCTTGGGTTATTTACTATGAAAGCAAAGCCTTGCGATATCAATGAGATTTCAGAGGGATCACTTGAATCACTTCAAGATTATAAATTCTATAGAAATACTAATAAATCTATTACAAGAAACAAACAAAAGCACTATGAACTGAAACAAAATATAGCCTTTTATCTGCGTTAAAGTCTAAAACTATACAACTTTTCTGGCGCCTTGTAAATGCTCAGAACATCCGTGCACAAAACAGTATCTGATCTGCAACATGGTATATCTTTCAGAATTGTCTGATTAATACAGTTGTGTTGACCGGCTACATGGAAACGAAAGCACTGAAATAATTCATCATACCCTAGACCGAATAATCACTTAAAAAGGAGATTCCCCTAGTAATAAGTAAACTGAAGCATGACAACGTCGGGGCAGTAGATGCTTTATACAGCGATTTTTTAATATGTACAATATCAAGGCACCACTATTAACAATATCATTTGATAAAGTATTTGATATTAGATGTTATCCAGAATATTGGTCAACGGCAATAATTATACCAATTCTGAAGAAAGGTGATGCAACTGAGCCCTCCAACTACAGAAGCATTTATTTACTACATGTTTTAAGCAAAGTATTTACATTGATTTGAAATAATATGATAAATGAATGTGTAGATCAAAATTAATTACTTGCCGGAAAACTTGTCGGATTTAGAGCGGGGTAATCTAAAGTTGAGAGTGTGTGTGTCTATATATATATATATATATATATATATATATATATATATATATATATATATATATATATATATATATATATATATATATTTATATATATATAGTACTAATTTAGAACACAAACAGGTAGATTCTATGCAGTTTTTATAGACTACGAAAAAGCTTTTGATAGGGCAGAGTGAAGTTTACTAAACCAAAATGTAGTTAGTGAAAATGTGAGTTGAAAAAGTTTTAAGAATTATTAGGACAATTTATAATGAAGTACAAGTAGGTGTTTAGTTTAACAATTATTTTTATCAATGTTTTTAATTTTCCTCTGGTTGTACGCCAAGGTTGTGTTTTATGCCTTTATTCCTTTCTTTATTTTTGGATGATATGAAACCGTTATTTTATTCCCGTGCCCCCGGGTCACCAAGTAGTCGAAAGCGCTCGTCTTTACCAATCACTGCCATTTCACCTCTGTCAGCGTGGGTTCGAGTCTCGAGATCGACCAATCTGGGTATGTGAGAAAGCGTGCCATTACCTTCAAGTTGGTCGGTGGTTCCTACTAGGATTTTCCCGGGTTCTTCCTCCACCAGTTAAACTGGCCGCCATGTATAGCCTATAATGTGCTGAAAATAGCGCTAAACCCACAACAATTTTATACCCAAAGAATCATTGAAGATTTCCCCCAAATATTAAATAAATTTGAAATCTTAATTCGAGGAGAAATTTAGTGAATACGAGTCAATATAGTATTTTTTAAATCTTTAATTGGCTGATTTTCCGGAGAGAGAGAGAGAGAGAGAGAGAGAGAGAGAGAGAGAGAGAGAGATATGAGATTGAGCAAAGTGGATGGGTGAGAAAGGAAGGGATTAAAACAAAGAACTGTTTCGGGGCAAATTTTGGTTGCATGTTTATTTGCTCTAATGATCATCTCGGCAAAACATCATACTTTAAAGAAAATACAAGTAGAATTATTAGCAAAAGTCTCTATCATCAAGATGGACTGTTCAGTGTTTGTGTATATAATAACAGAGTACAGATTTGTTTCTTCTTATCGACTACATATTACGTTAATAATAGACTACAGTCCTCTTCCTCTTCTCTCCCAGTCCAAACAGTCAGAGACTTCCTCTTCCGGTGCCTCGATTTGACCGTAAACATTCAGCCCGCCCATGACGGCGGCCATGTTGTCATGTTCCTCAATCTGAAAAAAAACCCAAACATAATTGTGAATTACGATAAAGGACGAAAACGTTGTTTTCGTTTGATTTCGTCTTCATTACCATCCTACCTTCTTGCGTGGACATTTACCATAGTTGTCATAGTCGCAGACTGAAATCTCGTGATAGTGTTGGCATTAATAAAGTCATACAGCTCCGAAAAAAGAAATGTTTTGAGTATTTAAAAAAATGTAGTTTCAGAGTAATGTGGGTTTAGAATACGTTCGCGCTATTTCAGAAACACGAAACCTGTGAAATTTCAGAAAAGTGCTGATTTTTCTCCTGTTATGTATATTTAATTTGTAGAGGGTGTTGGTTTTGTCAATGATTATATGATATGTACATTTTATTTCTATCATGTGCGATTGACCTTTGTTCATAGCTGAGGGTAGAAGTTTAGGCCTACCTGTTAATGTCTTTTTTAAAAAAAAAATAAAAAAACAAACAAACAAACAACATATAACATGGCTAATTTTTGTCTATGATTGAAGATTATATAATAAGATAACTATTACCTGTAGGTAAAAATGGTCTACCTGTTCTTTGTCAAGTAGCTTACTAAAACTGAAGTAATAGACCTAATCTTCTTGACAACTTAGAATGTTCTAGAAATGAACCTTTAACCCTCATCCTGGTCCTCTTATTATGTCGTAAGTTTTATATAAAGGTGATGATCACAAGAATTCCTCATTCCTACTTTAACATCTGTCTAGTGGAATCAGGCCTTTAGTTGTGTTTCAGTTATATTTGAGAGGATTTATTTATTTAAATTATTCACTGGAATTACAAAGTGTTCATTGATTATTTTCGGACTGAATCACCTAATTTAGAATTATTGTGAATTTATTCAAGTACATTTTGGATTATTTCATTGTATTTAAAGCTAGACTGTGAATTAATGGATTTCCCAAGTAAAATAATTGTGATAATTCACCGGCGTGAATTACGATAAATAATTTTCATTGCCGCGTCGACAAGATAACCGTGAAATTCGAAATTATACTTAGATGCTTACGAGGCCGAGCGATAAAGATTGCCGCCTTCCGCTGAAAACGACTCGAGCTCAGATTCAACAAGGAACGAATTATTTCTTTATTTTTTGTTCATGTGCTATTTTTTACTTTGAATTTGGAAGGAGAATGATGTAATGTTTATATTTTCTGTTTGAATAATCGCAAAACACGGCAGAACAAGTATGGTAAACTGCGGGCATCGCTCGGGATCCATTAAGAAAACTGCTACTTCACTATGTTATACAGTGCATCTTGCTAGCCAATACGCTCTAGCATAGAACAGAAAGAAAATTTGCTTGCTATGAGTGAATAACGGATAGATTTCATCTCGTACGTGAAAACTTAAATATGTTTACCTACTATATAATGTATTCTTAAATAAACTCGTTTGAAAGAAATATCCTCTATATGGTGCATCTAGACTGTCAGCACATAAACAGTAATTCAGGCTGTTGGTACATCAGCACATTGAAATTTGAATTCATTCGGAACACCACTGGAATTCATTCGGAATTGTTTATACTTTTGGACCTGTCATAGAACTTTTAGGACTATTTGGGATTTAATTCACAATACTTTAAGTTCTTTTAAAATTTTCACTTTGTATTCTAGGGAAATAAATTATTTATTGTATTTTACACAACTTGTTGATTTTCGCTCTTTTCTGTTACTTAGTTTAAGACCATAGAGTCGTAACACTCCCTAGTTTGCGTATGCACGGAAAAAAACTAATTTCGTAAATTTCCCCACCATTTGTGGATTACCTTTTTACTTTGCCAAAATTTCAAAGTTCTCTGTCAGTGAACGTTAAATCTATAAATTGTTTACAGTGAATTACCTTTTACAAATGATGTGGTACATGTATTTTAAAAGATGAATGTGGTTTAATAGGTGAAAGAAATGGTGCTCCTGGATGTCCAATATACGACTTGCGCACAGACATCTAAGAAATACTTCTAGTGTTTCTCAACTACAACTTGATTGTTCAACTGACCATAGATACGAAACTAACTGAACATTCTGGATCCGAAACTATCGTTATTTCTTACAATTATATATGTGTATGATCGTGTTTTCTATGTATAGAACACCAGTCGCGAATATCTCTGTCTTTCATCGCATAACTGTTGTCTAATGTCACATGATGTCAACATAACGTTTTGTTTGGTACATCGATGCCTTGACCAGTCTCTGTGACGTCATTATTATATACATCACGTCAAGATTATCTGTGATTACATTATTTTTTTAGTGTCAGTAGTTACTAACCTCATTTCCAATTTTACACGGAGAGTAATTCTTCTGTATAAACCAAACAATGTACCCTCTTTCTAAATATGCAAACGTTTTTAATGTATATTTTGTAACGTGTTATACTTTATCTCCACCAGCTGGGAACCATTTTGTTTATAACCTATGTTCTTTAGCCTGGAATATGAGAAAAAAAATCGTCATTCATTATGCATCGGTGTTACATTGGAACCACCCTCGGGATCAAAATATTTGCTGTAGACTTGGCAAAGACTCGTGTATGGCACAAAAGTCAAGAGTTGTGGGTGGAATTTCCTATTCCACACTGATGTATAGGAAGGATTATATCAATACGCCGTGTATATGAAGAACTTGTATCTATTTGCTTCTTTCAATATTATCCCCGTTTAAAACAAGATTCATTTTTAAAGCACGTAACAACACAGAAAAGATTTTGAATTCTTTTTTATTCACGGGTAAGAATTTTCCCCGATTTGATGGTCGCTACAAACCACAATGGTGACGATATAACTAATAAAGAAGAAAAGTGGACTTGTGAAGAAAATATCAATTTTGTTCCAAACACGAATATAAGTCTCCACAAAAGTATCGTTGCCAAAACTATGATACTGACGAAAATAGATGATTTAACAGCAACACACACTTGTGAAATAAACGAAACACGCTTTACCTCACTGACATTTCTGTCTTGTTCTTCCCTAGCTCGTTTAGCATTCGTTTGGTCAATGACTTCAGCATTAACATTCGGACGTTTCTCTCCTCTGTGTCTAAGTACTTGCATTCTCTTCCTCTTCCCAGCCGCGTGGCCACTGCGGGTTTTCCTGTACTTTCTTAGAACACCTGTATAAAGTATTTCAAAGGGACAAATGATTGATGTGCTCCTTTTACCAATCTGTTATATGACCACCCGCCTTTATATAAGGGTCCTTGTTACTCTTTAAAAAAAAAAAATTATATACTCAAAACGTCACACGTCATTTAGAACAACGTTAGGAGCCAGAGTCTCTCATAGAATTCAAACTGAGGTTTGTACCTGCAGCTTAAGTACCGGAATTGCCGTCCTTTACAACAGTGGACAGAAAGAAACGGAGTGGATATAAATTAAGTAAGACGGTGAGCAAACGAAAGAACCATTTCTCGCCTCGTATGTAGTATCAGGATTTAAAAATAAAAAGCACTTTTTTCCAACTATTAGATCATCGACATTGCTCGTCTACTATGTCACAATCTGTGCACTAATTTAATTGCACACATTTTAATTAAAATAAATTATATTATTTTATAGTTCAGCCATTGGAAAGTGTGATTACATCATAATAGTATCAGAACTATGATGTACACTTACCATCATTAGAAACTGACTCGTTATGATCTGTGTTGACAAACTGAAAAAACCAGACGATAGTTAAAAGAGAACAGAAGAAGTATAATGCAGTTGAATTGATGAAAGTAATCACAAAGAACTCTGGGGCTATGAAAAGTTAAAAACGTTTTTTTTGGGGGGGGGGGGTGTTTTGGGGGTTTTTTTTTGGAGGGGGGGTCCTGGCGATTGGATTGACAGAGAGAACGTGAACAACAACTTGTAATAGTCTTGTTCTATTTCAAGCCCTCAAATGAATTGCTTCAAGTATGAATATCAATAGAACAAATCCGACGTTTATAGTATTTAAGACAGTGTACCATTCATGCCATAGATAATTAGACACAATATATCAATTTGTTCTTGAATGGAGAACAGTGACGGACTGTAAGATCATTACGGAAAAGGAACTGGAAACTGGAATGAGCATATTGCATGAGTTTATGTATCAAAAAATATAGATATTATTATTTTATAATATTTAATTTAGAAATATAAAATTATTCATTTATTTTATTTATAAATTTAAATATAAATTTAATCTCTTATTTAATATTTAGATTAAAAACAATTAAGCACATTTTTCGATAAACAGATTATCGACATCACCTGTCTAACATATCAATTCATTTTACACTTTCATTTCCTACAATTATATTATTATTATTATTATTATTATTATTATTATTATTATTATTATTATTATTATTATTACCTTGAAATTATTAATAATATTAAATATTTATTAAATAATTAAAAGTTTTAGCAATATTTAAATTGTTATTTAAATTCACCTACTCACCCCGAACAAGAACTGAAATTGCAAATTAGTTGTCACAGTAAAAACTTTACCTATTCATAACTCAACATTTGAAGTCTTTATTTCAACAGGGTAGTAGTTAATATGATATTATATATACAGGGTCCTGGGCTTCGATGTTTGCGGAAACACTGGGCCAGAAAAGAGAATAAGTAAAATCTTACCGTTGTGTCGTTTGTCAGAGACTTCACCAGTTTTAGGTAGGGTTCATAATCCCAGGGTTCCACAAAGGAGTAGTACAGTGGGATCCAATTATAATCTAGATCCTTTTCCTGGAAGTCGTACAGGAAGTATTCACTAATGGGGGCAGAAGATCTGCTATCCCCGACATTGGAATTATCACTCTCATAAAAACCTGCAAAGTTGAAGAAAAAAAAGACTGAAAGAGTAAACCCAACCCCAATCCTCCCTTCTCTCTCTCTCTCTCTCTCTCTCTCTCTCTCTCTCTCTCTCTCTCTCTCTCTCTCTCCAATATTTCATATATTAACATGATTAATAAATAGTCTACAGATTAAGTAGTTCTTATACCAGTAACGTAACGAACGCTTGATGGTGATGGTACTCAATACCAGCGTACGCTTTCTCTCCTTGTATTTTTTCTTTTTTTAAAGGGGGGGGGGGGCTCGTAAAATATTAGCAAAAATTATATCTTTCCTTTTTATCCTGTAGTTTTCTCATATTTTAGCATCGTCTAATTTGGCATGGTACGTTACGGACTAGCTTTCATCTCTTGTGTTGTCACGGTCCAATAGAACACAATGAAATTTTACAGTAGACTGAGGAGATGAGGGCAGGGTGGAGTTTTTTGCACGAATATTGGAGTCTTTTAAAAACTAAACTCACAAACACTAGTTATTTGAATGCTAAGATTATGTTACCTCAAAATTGTATGCTCTCCATGATGTATATTATTAATACTTCAACTTAACTTTTCTCGAAATATTTCAAAAATATTGCCTTCGATTACACGCTTTCTGTTACACAGTTTAAGATGGCGGTATAGGTAACAACGTGACGTCAATTTCCTGACGTCATCGTAACAAAAACAAACTTATTGACTGTTACGGTAATAATTTGCCACGACCTCCCACATTCCAAATATTCTATTTTTCAATATTTGAGTGGTGAATATATTCTCTGCAACTAAATGTCAAGATGAAAGTCACAAACTTTTTGACATTCTACGACTTTATTCAGAATAAAAAATAAGAAAAAATAAAAAAAATTCATATGCTCACCAAATAGATGAATACCAGATAAAATTAACAGTAAAATAATATAATAAAATATTATTAGTAAAATATTAAAAAAAGATAAAATTATCAGTAAAATAATATAATAAGATATTATTAGTAACGTAATAAAAAAAGATAAAATTAACATGAAAACGAAGATATAATATTATCATACAGGGTATATAATATTTTTTTCGTACTCTACGGAGGCCAGAATTCGGGTCAGCGGGTAATCACCAATCTCCCTGCATTCATGCACCAACCACTATACCCCCACGACCATGTACACATCACCAATAAATGATGCCACAAAAAGTCACTGGTATTGGCATTCGTGCTAGGCAGACACCCCTTTATATCCATCCAGTAATTCATTCTCATCTTAGTGTATTGTGACTCCGGATTCCTACGACAGGAATTAAACTGTATAGAGGCTATTACAGCGAATTACATATATACATCAAACAGAGCAAAAAGTGTTATGGTTGGAACCTGGAGGAGAATGGTTGAAAACATCAGAACAATTTTTCAACAGGATGAATATAATGAGTGGATATATAGTAGTTATTATTATTAGTATTATTATTATTACTTCTCCTTCACTCGTTATTTACAACAAGCCCAGACACTACTGACATTTTATTTGTTAAAGTCACCTTATGCAACAAACTGAATTAAAATTATGGTAGAGTGAAATCTTTGCATGCATACCATACACGTTTATTCAAGATGCAAAATTATTTACTGGCTACCGATTCGAAGCATATAGTTAGAATTTTGCTGAAAAACTGTTGAAAGTTGGAACACTATTTGAAAAGTGTTGGATGTTGGATAACTTGGAAAAATTGCTTGAAAACCCTCACTCCTCTTGAAACTATAAATATATGCAAAAAAAAAAATAATTATTTCCAACCAAGGGATATATTGTAATTATCGTCGTAGGAAAATACTTTTTTTTTTTTTTAAATTTATCCAAAATCCGTTGCTGAATCGCAGTTTGGTAACTCGTATCACCCTCCATACTGATGTACTATACTGGACATATCCGGCGCGTGCTCAGTGAGCTAAAGGTACGAATGGCAGCGACTGACGACGGTTACACTGAGTAATGGCTCACATGAAATCCAGTATTTTCTACTAAGATCGATTAGATCAATGAAGTATCATCTTCGGTAATCAAATATGATCTCCGCAATGGCCCCCAATCTTAGAAACTTCTCTTTATCATGTCAGACTTGCAAATGAGTCCTTCGAAATAATCATTAAGTCACACGTAAGTGTACCTCCGTGTCGGTCTATTGTGCGCGTCATGCTATTCTGCGCATCGATATGCGATTTCCGTAAACATTGGATCATGTGTCGTTTTAGGTCGAAAATCCAATCTGTATCACGAACGAACGATCGCCATTTTACATAGGTAAGTAATTTTCATAAAGTGTAAAATTAATATCCCACATTTCTATTCTGAATGCAAATAAAAATGTGCGTTGTAAATGTCAACACGAAGACCCACCCCATGACCTTCTTGAACTTGTGACCTAGAATCTAAAACAGATGCTCCCTCTCATCAAAACCTGTTTAATATTTATCTTTTAGAATCATACAAATAGGTACATTATTCAAAAGATAGAATTTTTTAACTTAGAATAATATTTCATTTTAATCCTAGTTTCTAATTTAGCAAGAAGTTGTCCCAAACCAACTTTATTGTCTGCTTACCAACTTGTCAGCTGAAAAGAGAAAATTCATAATTCCTCAGTAGATTGTATTTTTTCATAGACGAGACGTTGTAAACACATTACATCCAGTTCGTTGTTGTTTTTTTATCAACTTAATAACGTATTAAATTTATATAATCTTGAACATAATACAAATTTCCTTTAAAACACGGTTTAGTTTGCCATTTAGTCTCATTACTGCTTTGAATTTTCGAAAACCAACTATAAACTTGACCTAGTTCATCGGCTGAAATGCTGACGGAGAGAGTCCAAAGTAATGTATTCCAATTCCATAGCCCGATGCATAAACGTTACATCTTTTCAAACCCATGCTCAGGATAGGCCGACATATCGCGAGTCGTGAAGACACAGGAGTAGTATCCCGTCTGTCCAAAATCAGTATTCTTTTGAATAGAATTCTCTGATAAGACTTGCCGCTTTTCAAAAGGTAAGCTTTGCAGTGTTTTATTTTCGTCAGTAGGTCGAATTCGGTATGCGTTTTGTACTATTATTGGAGACGAAAACCGTAGTGTAGTAATTGTGGTTTGTTTTATACGTCGTTAATTATAGTGTTTCGCGAACTTTCATCACTAACGTAAAGACTAGAACATTTCCGTCGGTTACTATATATATATATATATATATATATATATATACATATACATATACATATATACAAAGTACATGAATAAGTGTATTTATCGTTAAAGAACCGTAACCGTTGGTGCTTACACAGAATCGGTATATGTTTCTTTAGCAATTTTTATTTTTATTTTTTTTTCAGTAACGCGGGAAAAGATAAGCTGACGATGTCCATTGTTAAACTCGTGTAAGAATGCGTTTACAACCTACATCTATTCATAAAATGTCCAATTAGACTTAATCATTGACCTCTGGTTTTGTGGTTGTTTAATTTGCATCCCTATGGTAATTTATTAATGGACAATTTACGAAAAAGGAGTACAACGAAGGCATATTCACCGAAATTCAAATACGTATGCATGTACACACCTTTGGGAAGATGGTGGCTAGACCAAAAAAGTCAATGAAATCAGAAATAAGAACACGTGCAAATAATCTAAAATGAAAAACAAAAAAAAACAAAAAAAACAAAACAAAAAAAACATACACAAAAGAGAAAAAGTGTCATGGATCAAAAGATTAATATAATCTATGTTGGGGTTTGGAACGAGACTTGTGTACTTAAGGACGACTGCTCATCCCATTGCCCTCATTTACATATTCGTATTAATGGGCGGTATTTGTAATAACAACAACACTTCGCTCCAAGCCGCTCTTTGTGCAATACTTCCAACACATAACAATTAAAACTTTTTCTTGATTTTTTTTTCTTTTCTTTTCTAAGAGCGGCATATCTAGCTAGATTCTACTTAGATAATTATTCATATTTTTATAAAAGAGTGCAAAACCTGATGACATTTATATAAAGTAAGACGCCATAATAGGAGCTCATTAGTGCTCGATGTGTTGAATCTGCTAACTATATTGCGAAAATCCATGGTTATTTTACTTTAATTGAAAAAAATATTCGGTGAAAAAATAGGAATCTAATCCCCAACTCGTCATTTCGTGGAAGGTCTCAACCACCTCGTGTGTGTATATTTTTAATTAAACTTAACGTCGGTTAAAACGGGATTTCAGAAAATCGGGAGAGGAGCAAGATGTAGTATTCCGTGGTTTATTTCTGCGCTGTATCAAGTGCAATTATTCATACATAAATATTACTCCTAAATTAATCTTCCTCAATATATTCTTTCCTTCTTTGTTTGTTTTTAATTTCTAGCAAAATTGTCTATATAAAAAAAAGAGAAAAGAAAAGAAAAAACTTTATGATATGGGACAGACGATTACAGACGAATTTATTATTATTATTATTATTATTATTATTATTGCGTTAGACACCAGGTAATTGTAAGGCTTATTGTTATCTCTCGAATTTCCAAGATTTACGAAATTTATACAGATAAAACTGGTGAATTTTGGCAGATGTGAACTTTAACATTACATATATGTATAGACAATAAAATGGAAGTTAGAACAAGTGACTATTTAGAATGAAACTGTGAACAAAGATGGTCAAGGACATGTATAAACCTGTGATGGGGATGGATTAGGAGCAAATTGCACGGAGTCAGAGTGTTGTGTTCGCCTTTCGTCAAGCTTTAAGACATGTATTGGTGTGGAGCAGTGGAGGTACTGGATCCGATGTTTCTTTCAAGCCAGACATATCTATAAGATATATGTTATTTACGGAAACAAAAATCAGTGGTGCATCTTTGGCTGAGAAACGTGTCTTGCTTTTCCTGTTATTTTAATACGGAATGGAGACCAATCCAGGACGTGGGCCCAAAGGAAAACCCCCAAAATCCAATCAAGGAGGCAGAACACATCCACAAGGTCGCAAATGACATACAGTCCGCTTTTCTAGCAGACGACATCAACTTACCGAGGAATCGTGTGTGACCAACTTACATCAGTGGGGAAAGTCTCAGGCACTGACGAGTCCAAATCGGGCTAGTGTTTCTGTACCAACGCAAAATAACTCCCCTTCCTCAGCACATGATATGACAGAAAGGGTAGATAATAACGATAAGGCCTTTACAGAAACGTCAGGAACAATATATTCAAACACGAGAAATGAGGTAAAGAAACTTACTGAAAGACTTATTTCTATTGAATGTTTCCCTTAATGAACTAAAAAATAAAACTGAATTGCGGACAAATCAGCATATGGTCCTGTGCAAAAAGATTGAGAACCTGACTAAGTTAATGAAACAGAAAGACGATTGCAGGCGAACAAACTAGAGCATAAGGAGGCCCGTTCCCGTCGAGAGAATTTAGTGTTGATTGGTGTGCCGGAAAATCTGGGAAGATAAATGGGAGCACACTAAAAATTCTATTAAATTCGCAGAGGATAAAAGTAGAAAGAGCCAATCAGCTGAGATCAAAAGAAAAACTAAAGACCCACGATAGTCAAATTTTCCTAACATAAAGACAAGAGAAATTGTTGAGATGTTTTAAATAGACAATGAAAGAAGCCTATGAAGTAGCGAACAGGGCCAAGGCTGAGAAAGAAGATACAGACCAGTAATGTGCGTGTAGGTGATAATTTCTCATTCAGACTGTGAACGGCTTATGCCAACCTCTGCCCGTGCCAACCTCTACACGACGTTGAAAAAGCTATTGAGAAAGGAAAGAACACATTTCACAAAGATGACAAGTTAACAATAAATGGTTATACCTATGTCTTTGATGAGGTTAGAAATGATGGTTCTCTTGCATATATAAAAGATAGGACTCCGGCCCTGGGCTAGAAATGTGTATGATTAGAACTGTTCTAATTTTGTATTAAGCTGTTTCGTATGAATATATATGGATTAAGTGGAAACTTTCTACAGAAAAGATGTCTGATTTGATTAACTTTCTTAAAAATTTGATATACTAGGCTCTGTTCAAACGTGGGCCGAAACTATAGATCAGTTTCATATTAACGGTTATAAAATCTTTGATGTAAGAACTAAATCACAAACAGCTAAAAGAAATTCAGGTGGGATCTCTGTGTTTTGTTTTTTTTTTTTGTTTTTT